>JAMKCH010009915.1:0-34667 GCA_023653785.1 Ophioderma brevispina | reverse complement strand
AACCGTTCCGGAACTCATTCGGCAGGGGACAAAAGACAATTTTCCATGGGGTCAAAACGCTGTGGCCCACTGATGGAATGCAAGAATGGGTTACTTATAGGATACTTTGTTCCGAGCCCTAGCACCGCATGAAATAATACCACCCAGGGACGTTAAAGTGGTCACTTGTCAGAGGAGGGAAAATTCCCAGTTTTGAGGCAGATTTCCTCCCGGTTGGAGCTGGTTTTTGAGGCAGATTTTTCCTAGTGGAAGTGAAAATTTTCCCCAAGTGAAGCAGGCACAAAGGTTGATTTTAGCATTATTTTCTTAAAGTGACAGAGGATAATTTTTTTGAGGAGATATCAATTTCGTCCTCAATTTCACGGAATCGTTGTAGAACCACCTACCGAGAATGTAGAAGGCTTATGAACAACAAGTAAAAAGAAAACCGCAAAAAACCTTGTTTTTGAACTTGCCGTGCCTTCGGATCGTCCCCATAGACACTCATGCTTTGACGTTCTTGTCGTGCACGATAGAAAGTACGAAAGCATCATCTTCTACATAAAGAGAGCGTATTCGGCTTATTTCATTGCAGGTGTGGTCTAATACAATTGGTAACTTTTTGTTTTTCCAAATTGCAAATAAACTGGGGGTTCGACAAAAATTGGTGCGCTTCTTTCTTTCCCTTTCTGGAAATCCTCCTCAGGTCTCTTTAAAAAGCTTCTGCCACCCCAAAGCTCTTTGGAGTAAGCTCCTACCCCCCCCCCCCCCCCCCCCCTAAAGACCTCTTCCAATAGCCAAAATATGTCTGATTTTGCATGTTTTGGCATGAACCCTGGGGTCGCCATGCTCCTCCCACCCCATGGCTACGCACCTGTAAGGAAAGAATACCAAATAAATTAACCATGGTTTGGGATGGATAATGTGACATTTTGTTTACATGTTAAAACAAATGTTAAGGGCAAATTTTTCAACGCCCTGTCCCCAAATTAAGTCACATGGCTAGTATTCCACGGGAGTCTAACTTTAGACCTGGTTTTAAACCAGGGGTTGTCCTACCAGAGTGGACTTTTTCCTTTCAAACTACTGTGTGAAAGTTAAATGTACAGGTGAGAAAATGCCTCATGGATGATGTGTTTCCATAAGGTGAAACCCTTTTCTGACATACTTTTCTGACACCCGATGAATGCGGAACCTTAACGGACCGTAACGGAATAACCACACGGTTTATGTGGTTGGTTTATTCCGTTAAGGTTTCCGAATTCATATGTTTTCAGAACAGTATTCCAGAAAGGGTGTCACCTTATTGAAACACCCTTTGGAATGGGCCGGAACCTCATGGAGGAATGTTCTCACCTGTTTTACAGCACATTTGTAGAGTAGTTTGAAGGAAAAAAGTCCACTCTTGTAGGACTAAACCCTGGTTTCCACACGAGATGTCCTATGTTTGATTCCCTTTCAGAATACCAGCCATGGACTTTTTCAAGTGGCTGTTACTATCACTGTGGCAGAGAGAAATGCATTGGAAAGTGAGTAAGCTGAGTCAATCCCGATTTCATGCTCAGTTTGGTCATGTTGCCTGGAATTGCTGGGGGGGGGGGGGTACTCATTTGTGTTTGGTCAGGGATGGTTGAGGACTACCCATTTTAATCAAGGGTCATTTGGTGAAAGGGGATACCCATTCTAAGGATGTTTGCTTTCAAAGATAATATACCCCATTTTTCAATTTTAGGCCCATACGGGTTTCAACATTTTTATGTGAGCCCTGTAAAATTTAGCTTTTTAACCGTGCAATTGAGGCAGTTTTTTGGGAAAATGATTTACTAACTGCGTATCAGTACAAATTTCTTGGCGAACAAAATACCAAGATTAGCAGGTGTGATTCTTCCCCCTTGCAGCAAATTTTTCACACCAAGATTGTGGCAAGCCTGTGGTACCCAAGTTGAGGGCAACTACAAGACCTACACTGAACCAGCCGTGGGACCACTTATAGGGCACAGTTCAGATGTTTATAGGCAGAGAAGGAAGCTAATTATTGGACATGATGGAAATTAACAAAAAGTACCCTTATCAAGCCAATAGCATACAATCCGGGTTTCCCAGCCAATACCACGCAACCTGGTTTTCCATCTCAGCCAAAGACAGAGACAATGATTTAATGAGGTTATGTGGGTACATGATCTAGGCAGGGATTCTCAATTATATAAGCTGAAGGGCCAGAGTTCTTGCCGAACATATGTGAAAGTTCCCTACTCGAGGGCCAAATACACCAGAATTTCTTATGTTTCCTTGATATTTTAGAGCAAGTCAAAGGGCCATATCAAGTTGGCGGGCCGGTATTTGGCCCAGGGTCCCGCCGCCTAATGCGAACCCCTGATCTAGGGGCTCAAGGGTACATCCATCAGCATAAAACAAGCTTTTAAAACCCACTACCTCATATTGAGATGGGTACTGTCAAATTCCACATGAACATTTGAAACTTATTAACAGAGACCTTTGACAGGCAACAGTTATCATCTGACAAAACACCACTAGTAGTGACAGAATGCGAAAGTTGCTCGAGTCTCACATGTCCAAAAATGCTTGCAAGAGTAACTGGATGGACGAAGAAGAGCCACCAAATCCAGGATTCTTGGGACCCTCTCACATACCTCCGTTTGTGTTGCAATCAGCCCTGTTTACCACTCTAACATCAAGGATAAAGATATTTTGTCCTTTGTCTGCCATTTTCTAGGTATCTGGCGAAACTTCAACATCCTGCAATCTCCAAACCTGTAATCTATCAGAGAATTATGGCAATGGAGTTCCATATTACCCGCCTCTTTAAAATTGTTACAGGAAACAAATTGTTTGATATTTATGGCCTTACACTAAAATACCCTAACCCCTAAGTTGCCGAAAAAATAAAAAAGAATTTGTTTTCATTTATAACTTCCACGAGGGGTACATTGCAACTCTTGCAGCAAATTTTCACACCAAGATGTGCAGCACAGTGGTCTAACCAGACCTACACTTACCAGTCCTGGGACCATTAATAGGCACAGCTCAGAAGTCTGGACCTCTCACATACCTACAGTTTGTGTTCATTACGCCCTGTTAACCCACACCCTAACAATGAGACACAGTTTTTGCCGTTGTGCCTGCCATTTTCTAGTTATCTTCTGCAAACTTCACCTGCACATCCGAACCTGAATCTGGCAGAGAATTTTTTATCACAAGGATCAGGATGTGTTATATCAGTGTATTTTGCAGTCATGCTGATATGCTTTATGCGGCCCAAAACTTCCCTGAAGTGGATGTTGTATGGGTTGATCGAATCCGACACACTGCTGTGAGATGATTTCCCATACATGACATTTATCGGAAAAAAATCATCACATTACAACTTTGGAGAAATGGTTGCAACATCTGACATATTTCAGCTGGTTAAAGTAGGATCCAGGTGGATGCCAATGAGTTCGGTTGGCCTCAAATTTACCATACCACACATCAAGCAGGAAAATGCCTATAGTTTGAAGGAGGAAATAAGTCTGAAGCATGGATGGCAGGGATAAAAAAACCAGGGAGAAAGCAAAGGCTGATGGGAGCGTCCTACCCCTTTCAATCCATTGATATGAAGATCCGAAGATGTTTCGCACAGTATTGGTTCTTCAATCCATTTTGTGACACTCAATATCAAATGAAGCCCCAGGGAAGAAACAGTTAGTAGCAAATGTTCTTGAAGGAAAAATCGCTGTGCTGGGTTCTTGCAGAAAGGAAGTTTACATACATCCAGATTTATAAACATACTCCAGCATTTCAAACCCAGGTGTAAAGTTTGACTCCCTTTCAGAATACCAGCCATGGACTTTTTCAGTGGCTGTTACTATCAATGTGCAGAGAGAAGAGGCATTGAAAGTGATCAGCTTGAGCATCAATCAGATTCATGCTCAGTTGGGGCATTCTTGCCTGAAATTGCTGGGGGGGGGGGGGGGGGTACTCAAATTGATTTGGTCAGGGAGGATGCGTTAGGACTAACCCATTTCTAATTAAGGGTCATTTGGTAGATTTTGAGACTGTCAGTCCTCTTAGCCAAAAATGTACCTGCCACAAAGGGTTGCCTGAGGACCTATGTGTTTTTGTTTTAGCCCTATCAAGAATCGTGCCAGTCATCATCCTTACACCTATCCTGATAGCCATACTGCAGAATTGGATTGCTATTAATAAAACACAACCAAAAGAGGGAACTCCCCACCCCTGAAATTTGTGCCAAGTTCAAACGATACATTGCATTAAGCCAGAGTAAATTTTAAGCAGGTATGGTATTTACGAATATTTTGACCACTTCATTTGGGCCACTGACCGATCTACCCCAGGATGGTAGTAAACCCTGTAAAGGAAAATACTGCAAGTAAACTGTGTCATCCCCCTGGCAAGATTGCCAGTTCTGGAACATGGACCTTCTGCAGATGACCTTTGTCATGACCTTTGACATCATCCACATATGAAGGAACCCTATTGCACCTTAACCCCAAGTCTGTGTTAAAAACGTGACTTAAACTTCAAAGAAGACGCAAAAAATGAAAACCTAACCACAATGGAACAAACACAACTATACACATACGGAACATTCGCCCCCCCTAATATCCCCCTCTGCTTGTCAAGTCAGGGGGATAAAACAACATGCAGAGAATTAGACGGATTTGCATTTTTTTGTGATTTCATCTGTAAAACAGTATAATTGTCAATTTGTTAACCTTTTGTAGTAAGATTTGTTTAATCTTTTTCCTGCTGGTGTCAATTTTTGGGATATTTTTACAGACGCACCAAAAAACCTTGGCCCACACTCACTATGAGCTTAGTAAAGTCTCAATTCCCTTGGCACAAGTCAGTAGCTTTCATTTACCAATGAATTTAGAAAAGACACCCATTGGTTTGGGTTATTGAGTATGATACCCAGATCACACCAAGGTTCAGTTCATGTCAATGCATGTACAAGGTACAACCCACTGAACTGTGTCCTTGGTGGATGGAGTATATTGTAACTCATAGGACCTTCAGGTGGCAAGATACTCCAGAAGGTGCTGGGAGCAGGTCGTTGCGATGTTTAGAATATCAGAAGAAGATAGAACAGGGAAAAAAATCTTTCTCAAATCTGTAAGTGTAAAACAATGGCAAGATTCTATATAATTTACTTAAATTATTGACAAATTCTTGCACCACACTAACTAAAATTGTTCAAAATAAAAAAGAAAACAACTGGTGGAAATTTGGAACAACAGTTTTTTAATAAGGCTGTCCCAAGAAAATGTTAACACTCGGGACCATGGCACTTTTGCTAAAAAAATGAAAGTACGCATGGGTTTCTTGTTTGTATGCTCTTAAAGCTAACTAAATAAGCTTTAGATGACATGAAATGTATTAATCTTTTAAACAGGGGGGAGGGTTTTGTTGCAGCATATCTTCCTCGCCCTTTCACCACAGGTCTCGGGTTGATTCCCGGCAGGGGCTCGTTCTCGGTGGCTTTAATGTGATTTGGTTCCGATCCATACTCGTTCCGCATGTTTTTCTCTGGGTACTACTACTACTCCGGTTTCCTCCTGCTTCTAAAATTAGCTTCTTGGTCACTAAATCTGTTCTGATTATGTTCGCTGATTGCTGAGCGCCTTTCATGGGTGCCGCACAGCGCCTTGATCACGTTTGAGTGGAATATGGTCGCGCGTTAAAAACATCATTATAAAAATTAATTATAATTATAAAAATCAATTATAGGCAATGAATTCTGAAGTTTCTAATCTATTACCAGATATTGGAGGAAGCATTGATGTAATTGACGATTTTCTCACTCTCTGTGATGCTCCATGTCAATGTGTGCTGTATTGGTACAAGTTTTCTGAAGCTGCAAGTCTGCCGAGTGAAGACAAGTTCCACCATATTGTGAGTAATGTGCAAGGGTGAAAGTAATTGTTAAGGAGATGGGGAGAAGGGTAGTGGAGCTTAAAAGGCAGCATTATTGAGAAGCATGTTATACGTGGTCACTTCAGAAGTGGCAGGACATGAATGAAGCCTTCCCAAACGCCCCTAGGGCTAGTCACACAGACCAAATCAAAGAATTTGGTTCAAAAGGTATTTAATGTTCCTTAGCCTACATTCACTGTATATGCAATACCAATGGATTTAAAACAATGATTACATTCAACTTTATCAGCCTCTCGCTAGTACTGATACTTGTTCAGGGGTGAATAAAATTCCAGTTTCAAAAATGTGTTTAGAGGCTTTTGTCCAATTAACTTTTGACTGATGATATACCCTGTAGAATGGAGAGTGGCCCCCTGAGGGATGTCGTAAGACTTTGACCCTTTGGGTCCTCCTGAACACTGATAGCAAACATAAGACTGTCCTCCCCTACCTTCATCAAATAGCAGCCCCACACAAACGACTTCTCACACATTGTTAGATCATACTAAAAAGCGCGCTAACTGCTTAATATATTAACCTTGGTTGGGGTCCATTTGGTATAGCTTTATACCAAGCACCGAATGTCAAACAGATTCTCCCTTGCAAAAATCTCCAAATTACATTTCATTTATATAATTTTCCTAGAAACGTAGTACAATTTGTGTTACAATAGATGAAAGTCCATATTAGCGAAATGTTCGTGGTTTAGACTGACATCGTCCTTTAAGAAGCTGTTGACAGTGGTGGAATATGCACAGGTAAAATTACACTTCATCAAATATATTTCCAGCCATCCATGACATTGTTCCATTATACCGTTGCTATTTCCGATATTCCTGTTGTTCATCCACGTCCATGGGCTATCGGAACCCTCGTGCCACAGACGCATGGCTGTTTCCTCCGGGTTTCCACTACTGAATTTACATGCCTGACCCCGACAGTATGGTTGGAATAGATCACACCACATGTATTATGCTGGTGTGACGTCTATTAACACTTCGGGCCTCGATTGTTTGGTGGTTTCAGAATTCTTTGACCTGTGTTTAATCGCAATCGATAGCGTTCCCGGCTGCAAACCTCGACTCTTTATAAATATTGTTGATTGTCCGGTAAAAGTTTCTTCGGGCCCCAGAGGGCATTCTATGTTTAATATAATGTAAACATAATGACAACAATTATTGTGTTTGAATGTCGTTAAATTCTAATACCTCACTTTTAGGCAGCATAGACGCATGCATGCATGCATGCATACATGCATACATACATCTACAGGCATGCCGTGCATGCATGCAATGCATGCATACATACATACACTATAGAGGAATTTCTATTAAAGAAGTACTCTATATACTAATATTGATTTTATATTCCTGTTAATAGAACTGTTTTTACTATAAATTTCTCTATAAACTGTCTTAAGTACTATAAATTTCTCTATATAACTGTCTTAAATACTATACATTTCTCTATATAAGTGTCTTAAACACTATAAATTTCTCTATATAGTTCGTAAATAACTAAAAATTTCTCTCTATATAATACGTTCTTCTAGAAGTCCCTCTAAAGAAAACCAAATTTGCCCCCTGCAGAAGAAATGTGTTCAGTCCGTTTCCATAGCACTTGTTTATAGTGCCTTCTTTGTTGTTGAGTCCCGACCATCGCCAAATCAGTTGGCTTTATTCCTTTGTTTCCATCCATCCGCCAATCACCGGACGTTTTGCGTTCGTTCAGAGCTCCAACTCGATTTGTTTTCATAAGCAATTTGATCCTCCTAGTGTGTTGTCGTGTGGCAGAGAATTAATTTCCCCCCCACCACACCCAGAATTTAATTTGCCTCACCATTTAAGGCATGGTAACATTGTTAGGCGTAATTCTTTATCTTCTACTTTAATTAATTATCATAATTTTCACAGCAAGCATTGCAGATAAAACGCTGATAAAAATTGCTAAATTCTTCGTGCATTTGCTTGAGTAATGCCGATCCAGAGGTTTTTCCTGCCTCCGTAATTTAAACCGTGTGTAATTTGGTTCAATTATCTTATGTCCATCAACATTACTCATATTTACTAAATTCATTCCTGTTTATATCATTTTTTAATTAGGTTAATTGGAGGTCAACTTTTCACTTCTACATGTCACCATTTTAAAAACTCCATAGTTTCCAAGCCATCGGTTAAATCCATGTTTCCTTACCATTGTTTCATACTATATTAATTGTAAAATTCCTTCCGCACAGATGGGCCTTTCCTGGGAAGGGGGCTAGGGCATTTAACCGGCTTTGGGAGTTCAATCTTAGTTCCTTGTGTTTTAGTTAAATTGTAAATTTCTTTCTTCCTTCACAGATGGGCTTTCTGGGAGGGGCTAGGGAATTCAACCAGCTTTGGGATTTCAAATTTTAAGTAATACTGTTTGCTATCCGTAAATTACATTTGCATTTCACGGATGGGTCTGTCTGGGGATTACTAGAAGGGATTTACCTCAGTGGAAATTGTTCAATAAATAGGATGTTCTTTTGCCTTAAGTTTTCTGTTGATTTATATAACCACTATTGTATCTTTAATTTGAAGCGCTTTAATTGACAACAAAATTTGAACAGTTTTGGCTTTGTTGGAATAAATCCACACACTAATCAAATTGCCCTGCTCTGAAAACGTTGTGAGTTTGAGTTCTTCTTCTGTCCCGGTGTGCAACTGTTTTTAACAGTATAATTTCTCTAATAGTGTCTTAAAACTATATATTTCTCTATATAACTGTCTTAACCAGTATATATTTCTCTTATAAACTGTCTTTAAACCGTAATATTTTCTCTTAATAACTGTAACGTCTTAAAACCTATAACGGACATAAACTGTAATCTTTATATATAGAGGTTTTTACTACTGAGTATTATAGAGAAAAAAATGTGAGACACTATAAATTCCTCCATTTAAGAAGACCCCTCACTTTCGTACTAGAGTAATGATATATGTCCTCGTATAATAGATATTTACATACATACATACATACATACATACCTCATACATACATACATACTACGACATACATACATACATACATACACTGCAAATTTAAATCAAATTTTTCTTACATGTATTTAAAAAAAAAATTGTTTTGTTTTGTTTTTATTTAACACCAAGCAGGACAGAGGGAAATTTCATCCCCACTTTACGAAGACTGTGTCGATTGGATTTTCCCAGTATTTTGGAGGGATAGAAGAGTTGTCTGAGGCAGCGTTTCCGACTTTTGAGGCTCAATGACCAGGAAGTGGTTTTAACAGAAAACTGTTTTGTGCCCTTGCTTGTAAGTGTGTTTCCCTTGTTTTTCATGGGGTGGAAAGTAAGTTTCAAAGGTGAAGCGATTTTTGGCATGATTGTTTACAGGCGATGTGTTAAATGAAAGAGCAAGACAGTGGCAATAAAATATATTCAGAAATCTTTTGAAATTATCGGACTTTGAACGAATACTAATACAAAATAGAGGCATTTGTTGGCTCTAGAGCACGACCTAGCCGTGGGGATAATGATCAACTTGTTGACTGAGGCGAAACACATTGTTTTAAATGTCACGTTAAGGGACACTTGGCTGAATTACTTGACAAAATTTTGTGTACCCCTATGTGCAATTGACCAATAGACAATGAATTCACCACTGTCGTAACCAGCGCGCCATTATTTGTCAGAGAATGAAGTTTCAATGTTTATATGGCCAAAATGACGCAAATTTGAAATACTAGATGACCACCGATCCCAAATCTTGGTTAATAATACCCCATATGTACTGACAAAAGACGTAGCATAATGCATAAGGGTCATGATAAAGGCCACTTATTTGCTGGCGAAAAAAAAATCATCAGATTTTTATAAAATTTTGGCCAAACAGGGCCGAAATGACCACTTCTGACCACTGATAAAATTCTGTGTATACCCCCCACATAATGCACTAAACCATGACATGAATGTACTCAATGTCGTTAGTCCGTTGTGCCTTCTTTGTCAAAAGAAGGAACTTTCCATTATTGATCAAAATGAACCACTTGATCCTAAATCTGTGTACACCCCCATATGCACCCTGGCCATAGGGGAATAATTGCATAAGGGTCCTGAGCATGGCCACTTATTTGTAGGAGAATTTAAATGAAAACAAAAAAAAATGTCATATTTTCCAAAGATTTTTTTGGCCAAAATGACCACTTGGTGACCACTAACCAGAAATCGGTGTACACCCAATAGGCACTGGTCATAATGTTATGCTGTGCATGAATGGCACGATTAGCACATGCCATTTGTGGAGAAGATTTTTCTAGATTTGGCCAAATGACCCCCAACGACTGCACCACTAGGACCACTGGCCTCCAAACTGTGAACACCACATATTCAGCTAGGGTGTCACAGTCCATTCTGAGCGAGTCTGGATCAAAATTAGCATAGGGTGTGGCACTACAGGGTGAGTCAAAAGATTTACACTCGATTTTCCAGAAAATCTAAAATTTTAACAGTTTAGAAATTGTTTTTATACATGAAAACAATGCTCATTATATCCACTATCATTGGTAAACAAATCTAACGTTTACCTTTTTCGCATATTGCAGATATGGTAAAATTAACGGAAAGCTTCAAAACCATAATGACCACGTTGTACAATTCCTTCCACTTCCACAGTCAGCAAAACCATTGATGTTGCAGCAGGCAGCCAGCCCAACTCTAAATGCTTTTAACATTTGCTGTTGAATTTTGTTCTAAAGTAAACATTTCTAATCGTACACCTGTTGTTGATATATTTCCTAACAATAGTCATGACAGTAGCAGCACCCCATGGGCCTGACAAAAAAACGCTTAAGCTAGCGTAAAGTAGAAAGGACAAGCAGAGGGAGTAGAGAAAAGGGAGGGACGGGAGAGGAAAGGACGAGCAAAGAGGAAATGCAGATGGACGTTGAACATGTTAATGTTTCAAATATTGATTCCGCCCAAGTAACCCCCCATCAATTATAAGGGGTCAGTGGAAAATGGTGGGTCAACTGGCTGTATTGCCACAGTATTTGCGTACTTTTGCAATTCAGTGTCTGTGAAAAGATAATGTGAACAATTTCGAACTTTTTTGAAGTAGGCTCAATTTGGTGTAAAGATTATAATTGTGTTATTGATATTTCAGAATAATTAATAGTTTTACATTTTTCTTGATGAGTATCAAAGCAGCAAAGAATGTTTGAAATTACTTGTGTAGACTCATCCAAAGTAGTCTCTTTGGCCAAATTCCACAACAGTGATTCCCCGTGGACAGAGTGAAAAATGGGTACCTATCTTTAAGAAAGCATAACTTCGCAATGCTAAGTTCAAAACTAAAAATCAAAATCTCTAGTAGGTGAAATAATCAAGTTTTATATGTGGGTACTCCGTAGCTTTGGAGATTTTTCACTGCTCTAGAAAAATTCAAGCAAACAAAATGAGTGTAATCTTTTTGACTCACCCAGTAGTAGAATCTTAACAGATGACCGATCTCTGTCATGATTCGTCCAACTCCTACTATCCGCACTTTTGCACAGACATCACCTATCCAAGTCTTATCATTTTTGAGAGATAGAGCAATTTTGCATATTAATCAGATATGGCCACCATTTTGAATTTAATGAACTCCGATCGTATATCTGTGTACATCCTCCTTAGAAGGATGGTCATTAAAGAAATTCTTTGTGAACAAATTTGGCATCTATAGCTTGTTGTCCTTAGGACAAGTAGGCGTTTAAAGATTTTTTACAAAATGGCGGCTACTCCGGTTATTAACCTTTGACCCCAATCTGAGAACACCCCCTCTAAGATTGGGGCAGCGGTTCTTCTGACAAACTTGGTTGATATAGGTTTACCGTTTGGTACTACAATCTTGTTCTAATCCTGAACCCTTTATAATTGGCAGCTATGAAAGTGATATTAGGCTTTGAAAAACGCATTGTAACTATAACTTCTTTCCCTCCCCCCATCCCCTCCCAATCAGTGCTGAAAATAATATGGTGCGAGATTGCTCATGTTTGTCGTGCTCAATCCACATGAAATGAGGGGGCGGGAACCAATCTGCACAAAATGTTACCAAATTTTGAAACAAGAATGTATTAAGCATTTTAAACAAAGTGAGAAAGAAAGAAACCTAGAGGCAAATTGTGCTCAAAGAGCACGAACCTAGCTGTGGGGATCAAATGACACTTGCTGACTAGGTGAAACATCTGTTTAAATGTCATTTAAGGGACACTTGGCTGAAATTACCACTTGCTGATCACTTATCACATTTTGTGTACACCCTATATGAGCTAACCTGGGCATTGATGTACACAACTGTCGCAATCAGGCACCTAAAATTGTCAGAGTATGAAGATTCATGTTATGATTGCCAAGTGGCAAAATGACCACGATCCAAAACCCTGTCCCACAACATATAACTGACCAAATGTGCACATATACAATAAGATCAGATAAGGACCACCTATTTGCTGGAGAACAAATCTACCTTTTCATAAGATTCGGCCAAAATGGACCACTTGCTTACCACTGCCAAAATGCTTGTACACCCTTGTCACTGAACATAGACACTAAATAAGCACAACTGTCCTACTCGTGCACCTTGTTTGTCATTAGGGACAATTCAGCATGTGTTTTTGGCCAAATGAACACTAGATACCACTGTCAAAAATCTAAATATCCCCCATAACGCACTGACCATAGGCAAAGCATATACATAGGGTCATGATAAGGGCACTTATTTGCTGGAGAAAAAAATCATTGATTTTAATAAAATTTTGTCCAAAGGCCGAAAGTCCACTTTCTGACCATTGATCAAAATTCTTGCGTACACCCCCATATTTACTGTCATAGACAAGGAATGTGCACAACTGTCTTAATCAGTGCGCGTTATAATGCAGGGTTGACAAACAGAAAGTGACGTCCTGACTTTTGGGTGATAGGTTTTGTAACCAAAAAAATATGTAACATTCTGAAAAACCATAAAGCCTAACTCAAAGTCTACTTCTTATTGCCTATAAAGCCAAATAACCTTCACCACATCTCAATGGTGCACACTTTGTTTACTAACAAAAGCCTCAACTCTGAGTTACGACCTTCTGATGGTAACTGTATTTGGCCAAACCAAACAATGAGTGAGGCTTCTTAGCTTGCCACAATTGCCATCATTACGAACAAGCTTTTTAGCTCCCTATCCAACTTATATTGATGTATTTCTTTAAAACATTCCAAACGGGATGACAATGATTAAAATCTGATTGAAAAAGGTGTCATCATAGGCATGATTGAAGAGGCACTCCACAGATTACCATTTGGCAAGTTACCGTCAGAAAGACGCAACTCAGCACTTATAAAAGAAATATTGAAAAAATTTCTTTAATCTGACTGTTCATAAATTAAAATTGTCTTTGTTTTACAAAGTTTAATAACCTTTGCTTACAGTATACCCATATATGAGCTTATGAGATGTTTACATTTGAGTTAATGAATAGATTTGCTTAGTGGAAAATATAAACATCACATTCTCAAAAGCATTATTTTTGAGTTAAGGCTTTCTGCTTGTCAACCCCGATATGTCAGAGATACGAAGATTTCACATGTATTGGCCAAATGACCACTAGATGACCACTGATGCTAAATCTGTGTACCACACTGTATGAACCCTGGACCAAAGGTGATGAAATATGGTTGTAAGGGTCATGAGAAGGGCCACTCATTCTGCCGGAGAATTATGAATTTCAACAGATTTTCATAAGATTTGGCAAAAATGGCCGAAAATGGACAATTGTGACCACTGATCAAAATTTGTTGAAACACCCCATAGGCACTGGTCATAGACGATGCTTTGAGGCAGTTTCGGGGGCAATGGTGGCTAGAATCATAGTCTGAATTCTGCGCAAGAAAACGACCAAAACACGCCGCGCATGTGCGTATCCTTAACCACGGAAGAGTATGTTCCAATGTCCTTGACAACGGCAATAAAACGCGTTTAATGCAGGGTGCCGGAGGGAAGAAGGTAGTGAGTACGTAAGTGAAATGACTGTGAACGCTTATATCAAGCTCTCTGTGCGTAAGCCGAGGGTCCCAGCAGATATTAATAGAATACGATTATAACTGCTATTCATTACAAATTTCTTCGCTAATGAAATACCAAGATTAGCAGTGTGTGCTTCCAAATGGCAGCAAACTTTAACACCATGAGTTCGCAGCACAGTGGTACCAATTGAGGGCCAACTACAGAGGACCTACACTGAAACCAGTACTGGGACCACTTCTAGGGCACAGCTTAGATGATTATAGCTGGAGAAGAAGCTATGTTGGACATGAGGACATATAAAAAAAAGTAAAATACCAGCCAAGAGAATAATAAATCCGGGGTTTCCAGCCAATAACCATGCAACGTGGTTTTCCATCTCAGCCAAAGGACAAGAGATAATTGATAATGGGGCTTATTGTGGGACATGATCTTAGGCGGGCCCAAGATTACATCACAGCATAAAATGGCTTTTAAAACCCATTACCTCATATTGATGGGTACCTTTCACAATCCACATTGATCATTTGAAAACTTGTTGCAAAGACCTTTGACAGGCAAACATTCTCATTGACAAAAACACCACTAGTAGTGACGGGACAGGCAGAACTGGAAAGTTGCTCAAGCAACCCATCTGCTTTCTACATGTCCAAGAATGCTTGCAAGAGTTACTGGATGGTAAAGAAGATGAGCCACCAAATCCAGAATTCTTGGGACCTCTCACATACCTACAGTTTGTGTTGTATTACGTCCTTTGCCACACTAACAACGAGGATAAAGATGTGCCTTTTGCTGCCAACTTCTAGGTATCTGGTTAAATAAAACTTCATCTGACAATATCCATAACCTGAATCTATCAGAGAATTTATAAACAAGATGAACTGTATATTGACAAAAACACCATTAGTGTGACGTTTGGACAGGCAGAACGGAACAAGTGCTCCAGAAATCTGCTTTCTACATGTCCAAAAAATGTTGCAAAGGGTTACTGGATCGCACAGAAGATGAACCACCAAATCCAGCCGATTCTTGGGACTCGGCACATTACCTACAGTGGTGTGTATTAAGCCTGTTGCCACCGAACAAAGATTGATAAAGTATGTTGCCGGTGTCTGCCATTTTATAGGTATCTAGCAAAACTTCATCCTGCAAAACATCAACCTGAATCTGGCAGAGAATTTTTACACAGAGAAGGAATCAGGATGTTTACTATCAGTGTATTTGAAGTCATGCTGATATGCTTTAAATGGGAAAACGTCCCTGAAGTTGGACTGTGTACTGGCGTGACTGAATCCGAGGCTGTGGATTGATCTCTCCATTAATGGACAGTGGATCGGAAATTGTCATAATTTACAAACTTCTGGAGAAATGGTTCCCACCACTGAATATTCAGCCTGGTTTTAAATAAGATCCTGGTGGATTGCTAATGCGCTCCGATGGCTCCTAATTTTTACCAAACCACAAATTTTTTCAAGACAGGAAAAATGCTATTCAGCGAAGGGGATAAGTTGAAGATGGATGGCAGGGATAAAAAATAACCCGAGGAAAAGCAACGGGTGCTGGGATGCGTCCTACCACTTTTCACTTCCCATGATACTGAAGATCCAGAAGTTTTCTGCGTTTGGTTCTTCAACATTGTGGAACGCAAATATACAAAATGATGAGCCCCAGGGACCAGGGAATGAAGAAGTAGGTAGCAATGTTCTTGAGTCTAAGAAATCGCTGTGCCTGTGTTCTTGCAGAAAGTTACATACATCCAGATTATAAACATACTCCAGCATTTCAAAAACTAGGTCTAAGGTTGGACTCCCTTTCAGAATCCCAGCCATGGACTTTTTTAAGTGGCGATTACTATCACTGTGGCAGAGAAGATGGCATTTGAAAGTGATCAGCTGAGCATCAATCAGATTTCATGCTCAGGTGGGCATGTTGCTGAATTGCTGGGGGGGGGGGTACTCAAATTGATTTGGTCAGGGAGGTTGGTTTGAGGGAACTAACCCCCATTTTCTAATTAAGGGTCATTTGGTGAGTAGATTATATGGTTTGAGACTGTAAGTCCTCCTTTAACCACATGTACCTGCCACAAAGGGTTTGCCTGTCGAGCCATGTGTTTTTGTTTAGGCCATATCAAGAATCCATGCAAGTCATTGCATCCTTTAACACCTATACTTAATAGCCATACTGAGAATTGGATTGCTATTATAAACAAACCAAAAAAGGAATCCCCACCCCTGAAATTTGACAAGTTCAAACGATACATGGCATTCTAGCCAGAGTATAAGTTTAAGCAGTGTTTATTTACGGCCAATTTTGACACCTCATTTGTGGCCACTTGACGAAATCTTACCAGGATTTAGTTATAAACCCTGGAAAGCAAAATACTGCAAGTAAACTTGTGTTCTCCCCTGGCAAGAGGCAGTCTGGAACATGACCTTCAATGACCTTGACCTTTGTCCATGACCTTGGACATCATCCACATATGAAGGAAATCCCTATTGCACCTTAACCCAAGTCTGGTTTAAATCGGACTTAAACTTTTCAAAGAAGATGCAAAAAAATGAAAAACCTAACAAAAATGGAAAACTCACACACCCACCAACATAAACATACGGGACATTCGCACCCCGCAATATCCCCTTCTCCTTTGCAAGCCAGGGGGATAAACACAATCAGCCAGGAGAATTAGAGGATTGCAATGATTCATCTGTAAACAGTATGAATTGTCAATTTTGTTAAAACCTTTCTGTAGTAAGATTTGTTTGAGCTTTTTTCCTGCTTGGTTTCATTTGATTATTTTACAGAGCACCAAAAACCTTGGCCCACTACTCAATATGAGCTAGTAAAGTCTCAATTCCCTTGGCACAAGTTCAGGTAGTTTCCATTTCACCAATGCATTTAGAAAATACACCCCCTGGTGTTTGGGGATAGATGTATGATACCCAGATCACACAAGGTAGTTCATGTCAATGCATGTACACATACAAACCCACTGGACGGTGTCCTTGGTGGATGAGTGAGTGAGTGAGTGAGTATTACAAATTTAACGACAATCAACACAATTGGTATATCGTTTGTCATACGTTTATCATATATTACGTTTTAAAAACATCAAACTTTAATAAACATACATCACAAATTAAATACCCAATCACAAACCTTTTTTTTAAAAAAGTTAAAAATTATTTATACAAAATCGGCCTCCTTCAGGAAATTATAACCTGAAGAGGCATAATCATCTGAGAATATGTTTCAATATGGGAACCTATAATATTTTCTACGAATAAGCGCAGAATCAACGCACTCAAAGAATTAAACATGTTTTCACAGAAAGAGCACAATCACAAGGACTACACCAGGGCTGGCTCACCTCTAGCAAATGACTATGGGTCATATAAGTATATGACCATTTTACATAGTTGCTAATACAATCTCGTCCTCAGTCCAATCAACCTTGGGGATGAGTATATGTAATCATAGTGGACTTTCAGGTTGGCAAGTACTCAGAAGGTGCTGGGAGCAGGTCGTTGCGATTTTTAGAAACTATCATGAAGAAAAGAATAAGGGGGGAAGAGAAACAGGAAAAAAATCTTTTCAAAAAAAACCCCAAGGGGTTTTTTAAAAAATTATATGTAATTTTAAACACACCTTTATTTGAACATTCTTGCACACAACTAAACTAAAAAAATTTTCCAAAATAAAAAGAAACCCACCTGGTGGAAACTTGGAACAAAGTCTTTTACAATACAGCTGTCCCAAGAAAAATGTTAACACTGGGACACAGGCATTTTGTTAAAAAAAAAAGAGTATGCATGGGTCTTTTTTTGGTATGCAACTAAAGCTAACTAAATAAACTTTTAGCGTGGACATTGAAATGTAATCTTTCAAAGGGGATGGGTTGGCGCAGCATATCTTCCCTCGTCTTTCACCAATGAGGTTCTCGGTTCGTTCCCGGCGGGGCTCTGTTCGGTGGCTTATGTGAATTATGGTTTCTCGATCCATACTCGCTCCCGCAGGTTTCTCTGGGTAACTCCGGTTTTTCCTCTGCTTCTAAAATCGGGCTTCTTGGCATTAAACTCTGTCTGGTATTATGTTCTCTGATGTGCTGAGCGCCTTGCATGGCAGCCGCACAGCCGCCTTGAGCACGTTTGAGTGGATATGGCGCGCGGTAAAAAAATACAAATATAAAAATTAATTCTTAATTATAAAAGGATAAGACAAAATGAATTCTGAAGTTTCTTAAATACTATACAGTCAAGATTATTGGAGGGATATGCATTATGTAATTGACCATTTTCTCCCTCTCTGTGATTTCATCCATGGTAACGTGTTAATGTATTGGTACAGGTTTTTCTAAAGCTGTAAGGTTGCCGAGTGAGGAAGAAAGGGTCAACCTATTGGACGGAATGTGTAAGTGGTGAAAGCAGTATTAAGGAGATGGGGGAGAAGGCAGTGGAGCTTAAAAGGCAAGAACTTATTGAGAAGCAGGTTATAACGGCAATTCAAGTGCACAGGACATTGAAGAAGCATACCAAAACGCACCTAGAGTAGTCACACAGACCAAAAATCAAAGAATTTGTTCAAGGTAATTTAATGTGTTAGCCTAACAATCACTGATATGCAATATCAGATGATTTTAAAACAATGATAAATTCATTACAACAGAACTCGCTAGTTAGGATACTTGTTCAGTGGGTGAAATTCACGGTTTCAAAAAACCCAAGTGTTCGAAGGCTTTTGGCCAATGCTTTGACAGGATGAGATACCCTTGTAGATGGAGAAGTGGCCCCCTCCCTGGGATGTCAGAAGACTTTGACCCTTGTGGGTCACTCTGAAACACTGATAGCAAACATAAGACTGTCCTCCCCTACCTTCATGTCAAGTTTCAGCCCCATAGGGCAATCTATGTTTAATAGATGTAAACATAAGGACCCAATTATTGTGTTGAAGTGTCATTAAATTCTAATACCTCACTTTTAGGCATGGATATACTTAACATACACATGCATGCAGGCATGCATACATACATACTACACACATACATACATACATTTTTTTTTTTTTTTTTTTTTTTTTTTTTACAATTGTAATTTTAATTGTTGTTTTGGTTGTTAAATTTAACAGCCAAGGATGACAGAGGAAAACTTCCATCCACCATTTACGAAGGATCTGTGGCGATTGGATTTCCCAGTATTTTGGAGGGATAGAAGAAGTATCTGAGCAGCGTTTTGAGCTTGAGGCCAATGACCAGGAAGTGGTTTTTAACAGAAAACTGTTTTGTGCCCTGCATTGTACGTGGTTTCCCTGGTTTTCATGAGGTTGGAAAAGTCAGTTCAAAGGTGAAGCTATTTTTGCATGATTGTTGACAGGCGATGTGTTACACATGAAAGAGCAAGACAGTGGCAATAAAATTAATTCAGAATCTTTTGAAATTATCGGACTTGGGGAAACAATACCTAATAAAACTAGAGGCAATTTGTGGCTCGAAGAGCAGACCGAGCCGTGGGGATAAAGAATCACCTTGTTGACTGAGCGAAACATCTTGTTTTAAATGTCACGTTAAGGACACTTTGGCTGAATGACTTGACAAACATTTTGTGTACAACCCTGCTTGCCATTGCCATAGACAATGAATGTGCAAACTGTCGTAATCAGCGCGCCTTATTTGTGGCAGAGAATGAAAGCTTCATGTGTATTGGCCAAAATGACGCAAAATGAATACTAGATGACGCACCGGTGGGATCAAATCTGTGTATCCCCATATTTACTGACAACAGGCAATCATATGGCCTAAGGTTCATGATAAAGGCCACTTATTTGCTGGCGAAAAAAAAATCATAGATTTTTATAAGATTTTGGCCAAATTGCCGAAATGACCAATTGCTGACGCACTGATCAAAATGCTGTGTAACCCCATATGCACTACCATGACAATGAATGTGCCCAACTGTCGTAGTCCGTGTTCCGTATTTGTCAGAGAAGGAACATTTCACATGTATGTGATCAAATGACCAACTTGGATCCCAGTCTGTGTACCCCCCATATGCACTGACCATAGGGGAAAAGGTGCATAAGGGTCCTGATCAGGCCACTTATTTGTAGGAGAATATGATGTATAGATTTTCAAAAGAATTTGCCCAAATGACCACTTGCTGACCACAACCAGAAATCGGTGTGACACCCAGATGCCCTGGTCATATGTGATGCTTGTGCATGAGATGGTCAAGATTAGCACATGCTATTTGTGTAGGAGAAGAATTTTCCTAGATTTTGGGGCCAAAATGAACTCACCTGACCCACTAGGTGACCACTGGCCACAAACTGTTACCAAACCACAGTATGCTGTGGGTGTGTGGGTCAACAGTCATTTGCGCGAGTCGGGTCAAAATTAGCATAGAGGGTTTGGCACACAGGTGATCAAACGTTTACATACGTTTCAGAAAATCTTTAAAAATATTTACCAATTTTAGAAATTGTTTTTTTATACACTGAAAACATAGCTCATTAATATCCACTATCATTGGTAAAAAATCTAACGTTTACCCTTTTCGCATATTGCAAATATGGTAAATTAACGGAAAGCTTCCAAAAACCAATATGACCACGTTTGTACAATTCTTCACTTCCACATCAAGCACAAAAGCCATTGAGTGCAGCCATCTAAATGCTTTTAAGCATGTGCTCTTGTATTTTGTTCTAAAGTAAAAATTACCTAATCCGTACCAACTGTTGTTGATAATATTTCCTAACAATAGTCATGACAGTAGCACCACCATGGGCCTGACTAGAGAAAATAAGCTTAAGCTATGGTAAAGTAGGAAGTAGGAAAGGAACACGCAGAAAGGGAGTAAGAAAAGGAGGAAGGGAGAGAAAGGACTGAGATGCAAGGGAAGGCAGATGGACGTTGAACATGTGTAATGTTCAAATATTGATCCCCCGGAAGCGTATGTTCCAATGTCCTTGACAATATAATAGCGGCGGTCAATGCAGGGCGCAGGAGGGCGTAGTCGTGCGTAAGTTTGAATCATGAACGTTATTCAAATCAACTCTCTTGCGTACGCCCGTGTCCCCAGAATTAAGAATACGATTATACTGCTATCATTACAATTTCTTCACTAATGAAATACAAGATTAGCATTGGTGAATGCTTCCCACTTGCAGCAATTTTCACACCATGATGTTGCAGCACAGTGGGTCCAATTGAAAGGGCAACTACAAGACCTACACTGAACCAGTCCTGGGACCACTTCTAGGGCACAGCTTAGATGATTATAGCTGGAGAAGAAAGCTAGTTGGACATGATGACA
The DNA here is from genome assembly GCA_023653785.1 of Ophioderma brevispina. Lineage (NCBI taxonomy): Eukaryota > Metazoa > Echinodermata > Ophiuroidea > Amphilepidida > Ophiodermatidae > Ophioderma > Ophioderma brevispina. Next base: position 13,410 of record JAMKCH010009915.1, on the reverse strand, counting down.
CTAACAAAGTACCATTACCAGCCAAGAGCAACAATCCGGGTTTCCTAGCCAATACCACGCAACCTGGTTTTCCATCTCAGCCAAAGACAAGAGGGGGGGGGGGGGGGGGGGGAACCCCAATTGATAAGAGGCGTATGTGGTACATGATCTAGGGGCCCAAGATTACATCCATCAGCATAAACTGCTTTTAAACCCACTACCTCATATTGATGATGGGTACTTTCACAATCCACATGAATCATTTGAAACTTGTTGCAAAGACCTTTGACAGGCAACATTATCATCTGACAAAACACCACTAGTAGTGATGGGACAGGCAGAACTGGAAAGTTGCTCAAGAAATCTGCTTTCTGCATGTCCAAGAATGCTTGCAAGAGTTACTGGATGGTACAGAAGATGAGCCACCAAATCCAGAATTCTTGGGACCTCTCACATACCTACAGTTTGTGTTGTATTACGTCCTGTTGCCACCCTAACAACGAGGATAAAGTATGTTGCCTTTTGCTGCCACTTTCTAGGTATCTGGTGAAACTTCATCCTGCAATATCCAAACCTGAATCTATCAGAGAATTTTATAACAAGAGAACTGTATCATCTGACAAAACACCACTAGTAGTGATGGGACAGACAGAACTGGAAAGTTGCTCCAGAAATCTGCTTTCTACATGTCCAAAAATGCTTGCAAGAGTTACTGGATCGCACAGAAGATGAGCCACCAAATCCAGGATTCTTGGGACCTTTCACATACCTACAGTTTGTGTTGTATTAAGTCCTGTTGCCACCCTAACAACGATGATAAAGTATGTTGCCTGTGTCTGCCATTTTCTAGGTATCTGGCGAAACTTCATCCTACAGCATCCAAACCCGAATCTGACAGAGAATTTTAACACACGAGTAGGATATCAGGATTGTGTTTTCAATCCATTTTCTGACACTCAACATTACATGTATGATGAAGTCTCAGGGGATGAAGCAGTAGCAGCAAAGACTTATGAACCATATGACATGGAGGGAAATGAAGATGAAGGTTCAACCAACCAGAAGCTCATTTTACAAGGTATGTACATTTGTAATATTTCCCTCACCCATCCCATGAGTAAAATACTTTTGAAATTTGTTGCATTCTTTTGACAACTATTCAAAGGGTAAAGTTCTTGTGACACTCAATACATGTTTAATATTCAGATTTGAGATTTCCCTCTTCAGAATTTTGCTTTAAGACTAAAATATTCTTGAGGAAAAATTGTGTACGTAAAATTGCTGTGTTTTCTTGCAGAAAGTTTACATACCTTTCTGATCTATAAACATAATCCAGCATGTACACTACATGTACATGAAGTTATTATTCAAAGGTTTGTTACAGATGAAGATTGGAGTGATATAGTAATTATAGGAAATTTTCAATTTGTGCTTACCAAAATCCTTATTATCCCTATTCAAGCAGAATCAAATCATTTGTCAATGCAATGCATAGAGCCGGACCACACTAACGGTGCAGCAAAGCATCGAGCAGGTAACACCTGGGCTACGTAGTAGACATGCAGTCTGTGTGCATGTGTGGGCTGTTTGGGGATTCAACATCTCTGCTACTACAATGAGCACCTTCCATAAAGACAGACAGAAGTTATTTGAGAAGAGTCCCATGGATTCCATTCAGGATGGAAGCGGATGCAAACAACCCCTTTCGTAAATTTAGAAGAGATGCTATTTCGCTGGTTTCATCAAAAGACCGTACAAGGCACCGATTCAAGACCACTTCTTCCGCAACAAGCCAAACACTTTGCACATGCTCCACTGGATGGATTACACGGATTTGAGAACGACATGACTATTGTTTTCGCAGGCATCAGGGCAGGGAGCTGCAAGAGGGTGATATAGCTCCATGACTGGAGCAGAGGCTACCAGAAGTTATGATGGACTATGCCCCTGCAGACCTTTACAACTCCGACGAAACCGGTTTGTTTTGCAACCCTGCTACCTGACAAAACTATTACTGCTGTGAAAGGAGAAAAGTGCAGCGGGGGAAAGAGAGTTTAAGAATATGACATAGCCTAGTAGCGGCAAATATGGAGGATCTGACAAGGTGCCCCTCTGATGTTCATAGAGAAGTTTGGCAAACTGAAGTTTTCAAGAATATCCACACCCTGCAGGTACATGTCTCTCCCTCTTAAAGGGATTAAGGGTTTAGGATGATAATAAAATATCGACAATTTTCTTAATTTTGGATATATGGTATTTCTTGATGTAGGTACAAATCTTAATAAAAATGGGGTTCACCGACTTCGTTTTTGAGCTACAGGACGGCTGTTCAAAATGTGTACATTATTTTCAAAAATTGTAACGCAGCCCTATGGGAAAACGAAAAATGTTGCCGTTTCCCAGACATAATATTAACAAATCCATCGATTTTGATTTTTCTACATCTGTGAAGACTGTTACAAGATCTTTTCCGGCGCACCAATAAAAAGTGGGGGTCACCAACTTAGTTTTTAAGAAAAAAATGCAATAGTTCCTCAAATTGCAATCCCCCCCCCGGCCCAACCCCCCTGTCCCATTATCTCTAACCCTAGGAAGTATCCAGCTTCTACTGCAAAGCCAACACCTAGTGATATGACTAATATATATAATTCTTGTAGAAAAATTGAAGCGGCTTTGTGTACTGTAACGACATGGTTCTCAGTGGTCGCTCTTCGAAGATAACTTACAAAGTAAGATGGATTTGCGTCCACTTTCTTGAGAGAATCAAAGAATGTCATATCAACTCCAGACATCATTAACTTTGCTTGCGATGACCGCATACTTCAATGGTTTTGATCCAAACTTGATCATTGTGCAATATGGGGTCCCTCATTTGGCTATTGGGTCACAGGGTCACATCATAGGTAAGGGGTCATGTGGGGTTGAGTTTGTAAGAAGGCTGGAGAAGTGGGGTTGACCTAAATTTTCAAAGTTGAAGTAAATTGTAGCAAACTTGAGGTCGTGTGTGCAACACTGGATCCCTATTTGTTATGAGGTCAAAGGTCACCCCCAAGCGAACGGTCGTGTGATGTAAAGTTGTAAGATAGGTTGTAAATGTAAATTTGTCATAATTGAAAAGTTGAGGTCCATTGGTGCCATCTTCTCCCAAGGTCAAGACAAGTGAGGTCAAGCTGGATGACCTAAAGGTAAAATTGACCTAATTTAAAGTGTGTTCAGGGGGAACCAGGCTGAGTTATGGTGCAGCGTAGGTCCCCTCATTTCTTGATGTTGTCATGGGGTCACATGCCACTCAGTGGTCGAGACCTATCATTGCAGGTCCGAACGGCAAGGCGACACATTTGTCGTCTTTTTTTTTTCTTGGAAAAAAAAATAGTCTGATGTATAATGTTTATGAATTAGATTCATGTCTGTATGTTTTTTTAGCTTCTTGTGCATTGGCCTAATTTATGTACTCGCATTGGCTCGACCATCTTTAATATTCAGGGTATCTCAGAGTTGCATGTTGCCGTTTTTTTAATAATATGTTATTCCATTTTTTTTTGTCTTCAAACTTGAGTGCGCGTGCAGTCATTTTGTTGCCGATTGCTCTCGAGGCTGTAATGTGCAGCCATTAAATGCTGACTCAGAGATTTGTGTTTCTTTGTGTTTGTGATAAGTACTACATGTAGTAGTTAACTCGTGCGTCTAGGGGTAGTAACCTTACATGCACAATTTTCACTTCTGTTTATAGGAGGGCTTCATCTTCACACGTAATTGGTGTGTGGTCCAACGCATTATGTATGTGTTGATATCATGTTTCGTAGAAAAATTGGGGTGCCCCCTTCTGGAGAACATCTCTGAGCTGCCTTTAAACCTCAAACTTATGCATATATGTGCATACTTCTTATAATTTGTATGTACAGGTGGTACCATTTTATTGGTAATCCGTTGTTTGTATTGTTGTGATATTTTTGTTGTGTGTTTTTTTTTTTTCTTTTCCTAAAATAAAAAGCTGGGTGTGTTTGTGATAGCACTTCATGAAAGCAAAAAAAACCCACTTTCTTGGCATCAAGGAAAATTGAACTGGTAATAAAGGGGAATTTCGCCTATGTTGTAAATATAGAGCTGTTCTGGGCGGTCGAGAGATTGGATCTGTCTCCATGATATAGAGACATTTGTATGATAATGGATATGCCTGCACCAATGACATGCAAGATGTATCAAAGCCATGTGGATAATTTGGCACTAATCCACAGTGTGCAGCCCATGACAATATGAATCGTGTTGCAAACCGCCAATTGCTGCCGGAAAACGACCTAATGAGATAGCCAATTGTGCTGTGTCCGTGGATGGTACATGGCAGAAGCGTATCATCAATTAATCCTTTTGAACGGAATTGTTGATGGCTATTGATGTAACATCTGACAAATCCTGACTATGAAATTTTGACCTGTGAAATGCCACATGCCAGTATTGGAAAAATGTACGACCATGCCATCCTGGAAACAATGATGGGCTGCAAGCCATGGTCCAAAATGCACGGCAAATCAAATGAAGTGCACCTGCCATTCTCAACGGAGCAGTGAACATGTTTTACATTTCGCTCAACGTTCGGAATGCAAAAGGTGTTTTGAGAAACACCACTCGTACTCAAGCGTAGTAATACAATCACCTACAAGACCATAAAATTGTTCAAAAAGAGTGTGAACTGATGGAATTATTGACACCCTTCAGAAATATTTTGGCATGACCAGCAGAAGAAACAAAGGCGCACAAATGAGAAAAGCATAATGACTTCCCTTTACCATGTTTGTTGCCAGCACAAGCTAAAACCACAAAACAGCATTGCCTAACAGGCGAAAATAGTTGGTGCGGGGTCGGCTTTACAACGTGACCTCGCATGAAAATAGAAACACCTCCAGCACAAAAAGGATAATGAGGGCCGTTGTAGAGTGCATAGAAACCAATTTATAAAGAGCTCACCAGTGGTCTTGAGCTTGAGCGCTCAGTAGATTGTTATACGCAAAATCCAAATGTTATACGCAAAAACCCAATGAAGTTCCAACGGATAATTTGGAACATGATTCCTAAAGAAGTGTATGTCGGCCGTACCACACTGAAGCCTTGGAGTTCCGCGTTAGCAACATTGAATTTTAATTATGGAACCCAAGGACTTTTGTCCCCGAGCTTGAAAACCAGAGATCAACCCAGGTATTCACACACTTTCGCCACAGCCAAAAGACAAAAAGTTTGGGTATTTAAGAGAAAAAAGGGGAAAGACGGAACCGCTCAAAACATTGCGCAATCCGGAAACCGCTCAAAGACAAAACTGGCCATCAGCGACTTTTTTATATGAGTCTGGAGCTTTTTTACAGGTATAACTACACGTTGTGACACAGTACGGATCATTAGAGACTCTTAAAGAGTTTTAACAGCAACAGAGTGTCCATTGTGACCTACTGTTACGTTCATGTTAGATTTAAACCAGATGTATTTTTTTTTAAATGTGCGTTTCTCAACATGACTTTCTCAAAATGCAAAACCGAGAATTTTTATATGAACCATGATTTGAATAAACATGAAATTTGGCTACAGAATAACTCGTTGAATGGTTAAGGACCAAAAATCGAAAAAAAACTGCAAGTTATTTTTGGGAAGAGGGTTAAATTAGCTATATGCATTTATAATTAGGTGCACATTTTGCCTAATTTGCATATTGTATGCAAATTTTTCATATTAATGTTAATTTATTAGTGTTTTTTAGGTTCAGATCATGCAGCATGTCAAGAGCTTCAATTTGAGTGATCAACAACATTTCTAGGGTTCTTGAGATATTGTGTTCCCAGAAAATACATATTTATGCAAATTAGCTACTGGACCATACTTTTGATATTTCATAAAGAAATTTGCCCCAGCAATATAGTTTGAAAGATCATGCAAGCTAAATGCAGATTTCCACCTTAACCCTAACAGCCTTTTGGTTTCTAGCCAATCTCCGGAGAGGAAGGGGTAAAGGGATAGAAGTTAAAGAAGACTGGAAGTCCGAGGCGGGATTCGAACCCGGGGCCTCCGGCGCACCATTCCCATGACCAGGGATGGCAAGCCACGAGGGAGTTCCTAGCCCGGCCAGTGATTTCGTGCCCATATGAGTGTTGGTACGATGATGTCATCGCATCTGTTTGGACTTATTGCATTTTCCTAACCTCAGCTCATTGAGTTCTAGTGGATTTTGGTAGGGACTGGGTTAAAGGTGTTTATACCAGGTGGGTGACACTGTGTACAAAATGCCCATAGACGATTTTGATATCGAAAGTGAGTGCCACCCATTTCGATAAGACTCCCTAATTTATGCAGTATGATGTAGTGACCAGGGATGAAGTAGCATATATTTTATAGCACCACGTACGATTGACTATCGATAAGCTACAGATATCATGCAGTATGCCTAGCTCCACTCTCTTGATTGAGTGTCTTATCCCCATTTATTTAGGATCCCTGTTTATACCTACCATATTGCCTGTAATAAACGCTCCCGTTCTAATCGATGCAGCCTAATTTTTTTACCAAATGTTCCTAAAAATATTCCGAATCGAAAATACTGATATTAAGAAATTGCGATTGCAAAATTGGTGGCAGAATTATTGGTCTGAATTGGTTAATATGCATGCGCTCAATTAACCTGGTATGTTGTCAAATTACAGTGTATAGGTATTTGATCACTGTAGATTTTCAAAGAAATTACATCTGTTGATGTAAAATGTGTCAATAAATAAATAAATGTCGACATTTATATAGCGCCTTTCACAATGTATCAAAGTGCTTTACATTTATTCCGCTGCCACTAGAATATGTCAGCTGCCTTACAGATGCCCAAGGCATACTCATACCTTTTGGCGGCGCTCAATGGACAATATTCCTAACAGCTCCCCATTTAACACCTGGGTGGAGAGAGGCAAGTGAGGTAAAGTGCCTTGCCCAAGTGCACAAAACATTGGCCTCAGCGGGACTCGAACCTAGGACCTTTGGGTCATGAGGCGGTCGTTGTATCCACTGGACCACATGTGCCCTCGAGAAGACCATTTATCAGGCAGGTACATACTATTTTCATAAAGTTGTGGAAGCAGCCTTTGTTGATTATCCAGCTTGTTCAAAATGTCAATCCTTTTGTACAGGAGCACCACATATTCCCAGATAGTGCTGAGATATAACTGACATCCCAGGTATAACTGAACATAATGCCATATAATTAGCACCCTTTTTTGAAAAAGTGCACTCCTCAGGGGCATTTATTACAGACAATACAAGTATATAGAATCTACCAGGGTTAATAGGTTAACACTGCACTATACTTGGTTAGCTCCAAATAGTCGCATATTAAGGCTTTTCACACCGAGCCGGCGATCGATCGACTTTTGCGATCGATCGCCGTTAAAAAAAAAAAAAAAAAAAAAAAACAAGATTTTTATGTTAACATGCTTTGAAAAACATGAAATTTGGCATAGCTCTTGAGATGGTTAATGACCTAAACCTAAAAAAACCTGCGAGTTATTTTTGGGAAGGTAAATTAGCTATGCGCAATTATAATTAGGTACGCATTTTGCCTAATTTGCATATTGTATGCAAATTTTTCATATTAATGTTAATTTATTAGTGTTTTTTTAAGGTTCAGATCATGCAGCATGTCAAGAGCTTCAATTTGAGCCATCAACAACATTTCTAGGGTATAGGGTTCTTGAGATATTGTGTTCACATATTTATGCAAATTAGCTGTTGTTTGGTTACCATGGCAACTGTAGCAAAACTGAAATTGTAATTCATATGAGTCTGGACCATATTTTTGATATTTCATTAAGAAATTTGCCCTAGCAATAGTTTGAAAGATCAAGCTAGAAGCAGTTTTCCACCTTAAAGGTGTTCATACCAGGCGGTTGACACTGTGTTCAAAATTCCCATAGATGATTTTGATATCGATAGTCTAGTGAGTGCCACCCATTCGATAAGCTACTGCAGTATGATGTAGTGACCAGGGATGAAGTAGCATATATTTTATAACACCACGTACGATCGACTATCGATAAGCTACAGATATCATGCAGTATGCCTAGCTCCACTCTCTTGTTTGTCTTATCCCGATTTATTTAGGATCCCTGTTTATACCTATCATATTGCCTGTAATAAACGCTCCCATTCTAATCGATGCAGCCTAATTTTTTTACCAAATGTTCCTAAAAATATTCCGAATTATGGTGATTTATGGTAGATTTTCAAAGAAATTACATCTGTTAATGTAAAATGTGTCAAATACACCATTTTAGCAGGCAGGTACATACTATTTTCATAAAGTTGTAGAAGCAGCCTTTGTTGATATTATCCAGCTTGTTCAAAATGTCAATCCTTTTGTACGGGAGCACCACATATTCCCAGATAGTGCTGAGATATAACTGACATCCCAGGTATAACTGAACATCGGGGCCGTACGCAGGATTTATTTTGGGGGGTGCGGGACTTCGAAAAAGTGGACTTTTTAAAAAAAAGTGGACCTTTTTTGGTAAAAGTGGACATAACCCCCTAAAATAGCCCTTTTTGGACTTTTTCAACATTTTTATCACCAAAAATTGGACTTTTGTGTCAAAAATTCCCTAAATTTTGGACCTTTTTATAAAAAAAATTCAGCAAAAAGTGGACCTTTCACCCCCCATACCGGCCTGCTGAACATAATGCCATATAATTAGCACCCTTTTTTGAAAAAGTGCACTCCTCGGGGCATTTATTACAGACAATACAAGTATACAGAATCTACCAGGGTTAATAGGTTAAGACTGCACTATATTTTGGTTAGCTCCAAATAGTCGCAAATTATTTAGCTTTTGTTGCTCTGCGCATTAAAGTATTCCTTGTGAATGCTTGTACATAAAAGAATTGTTAATGCTCATGCCTTAGCAAACGCAAGCATTACACAACCCACACTCATTGTGTCTGTTGGGTTATATTGTACCTATATTATTCTTTATCAGTTTGCGAAACGAAGAGACCCACCTATGTGGTACTGCTCTAAGTATAGTTAACCCCTGGGCAGGGCTTGAAAAAATTTAAATTTCCTGGGAAGATAGTTGCATTTCCCACAGATTTCCCACTATATTTTATGTATAAATTTCCCTCTAAATGGCCAAGTTTATACAGTCTCTCTTATTGGCTCATTACAGGACATAACCTTGAGATATACCTCAACGCAACCAATCAAAATAGTGCTTTTATATCTCTGTATAAATAATACCACCAGTAGCTCTGATTAGCTCATTACATGATATTATCTTCCAAGTAACCAATCAAAATAGTGCTTAGATGCTGATAGATAGGCAGTTAATGCCCAGGGGTTAACAAATCTTGCTGCGTACAATATAGCCCATCTTGACCATTGAAGGCACGTCCCTCCCAACCTCAAACCTGAGCTCCCTGTGGTCTGTTTAGAGAAACATTTTCTCTTTGCTGTGTGAGAACCTATCACCGAGCTGAGCTGCTTTCTTCATCATGTTCTTCTTGCGAGCCTCATCAAAGCGGTTGACTTGAAGATCAACCTCCCTGTCAAACGGTCTACGTTCCACGGGCTTCCCTGATTCTTCTTCCTGTTGTAATTGGAAAGAGTGTTCAACAAATTAAAGGGAAAATATATGCAAATTGTTTACAACCACAAGAATTGAAGTTAGCATAAAATACATGGTTATGCCTTATTTGTGTTGGTTTCTTCAATGTGTTAATGCAGCATACAAGACAATTGTCATAACTTGATTAAATAAATACATGTTGTCTCCAGCTCAATCTGAAAAATCTGTGAACTGCCAATGCGTTATGGATGGATTGCACTTAATTTTCAAGGGTATGGGCAGCTTTTTGGGAGTTTTTGTAACCTGACCCATCTGACACACTTACAGTGGCTGACCGAGGCAGTTGATAAAGAGGGGCAAAATTTCCAATTCCTCCTGCCAGAAGGGGAAAAATTCATAAGCCCTCTCAGTGAATTGCTCCAATTAAGTCTGAACTTGACAAAATGCGTGTGTAGCGTGCAAAAATCACCAATTTTACTTTAATTTCGCCCCAATTTAGGCTAAAATTGGTCAACATTTTCTGAAGGGATGAAAATGCATGTTCTGGTTCATATCGTCCCACTTTTTCGAGCCTGACCCAACGGTCGGTATGCCACTGTACACTTATGAATTCGGAAACCCTTCATGGAATAAAACACAGGTTTATTCCATTATGGTTTCCGAATTCAGTGTGTCAGAAAAAGGTTTGTCAGATGGGTTAGGTTACGGAAACTCCCGCGGCTTTGGGATGTTGAATAATATGCGTAATACATTGTACATGTATAGTCCATAAGCCAGTCTGCCTGCATTTGAGGCACTTGAAGCTAAAAGAACTGTTGGACCCAATCTTAAACACAACTCCATAACAAGCAGTTACAAGGTCACATAGGAGTTCATCAAAGGAACAGTTTAAATTTATGATATGATATTTCACCCCAAAAATTGTTTTCTCAATCACCCATGATACTATCCTTTACAAACTTTTTAAAATACTTTTTGAGCCAAAACCAAGCTCAATGCTTTAAAAAACCACCTTGTTTTATGCTTATAACATTCAAACCCCTCGAATTATGCCTGGATGGGGGGGGGGGGGTAATTATGGCATGCCAAAAACTCATTTGGATATCCCTCCCCAATCAACTCTCCCCAATTATCTGGCTTCTGTCGGAAAAATATACAGTATTTCAAACCGACGGTAAAAAATAGTGTGCCCAGCAAAACTGTTCATTTGCCGAAACAATTTCAAAACTTTTTAAAATTGCGTCGGCAAATGGACAGTTTTGTCGGCAACACAGCCTCAATACCCCCATTAAAAATGGTCTGGGGCGCCCTTGGATACATACCATTTGACGTTTTCTGTCTTTGGTGTGCATGTCCATCAATGATTCTGCTCTCTTAGATTGGTTATAAGCATCTATTTGCTTTGATAAATGCTCATCTCTCTTAGACAGTGTCACTTCATCTACTGTTGCTTTAGATTTCTTGGCAGGTGTTTTTCCCTCCGCCTGTTCCTATTGAATATCATAAATGGAATTTCAATGTTATTTACTTGATGTAGTATTTCCCATGATAATTATATAATATTGAATGGCTTTGAGTATGAATGGCTTTGAATATATTGCACGAGCTAGAAAATATTGTACGAGTTTAAGACGAGTACAAAAAAGCGAGTGTAATCTATTCTATGGTTCAATCGATAATCGGATTGGATATCGTATCAGCCGATATTACCCATATCGGTAAAATATCGGATCGGCAAAAAAAGAGGCTTTCCTTGCCGATATTTGAGAGAAACCAAAACGTCAGCAGCAGTCTCTTTTATGCTGAAATTTATGTTTTGGTTTGTTTTAATCCAATCTGAGAATTCGTATTTTTTATAAATGCAACAAGAAGAAAATATCCTAATTGCATACATACAATGTGAAATGTTAATTTTGTTAAGAATAACCCCCATACAGCTAAAAAAAAAGAAAAGCCAAATAGCTGTTAAAAAAATTAGAGTACCTATACTTTTTTGTAGTTTTATAATTTCCTTGGATCAACCCTATAGTTACCCATTGCATCAACCATGGGAAATTATAGGGTTGATTCAAAGAAATTATAAAACTACAAATAAGTATATGGTACTGTAATTTTTTAACAGCTATTTGGCTATTCTTTTTTTTAGCTGTATGGGGGTTATTCTGAACGAAATTAACATTTCACATGTTCTTTGGACATTCTGATTTTAGTATGTATGCAATTAGGATATTTTCTTCTTGTTGCATTTATCAAAGAAATACTAATTCTAAGATTGGATTAAAAGAAACCAAAACATCAATTTCAACATAAAAAAGACTGCTGCTGTGCTGACGTTTTTGGTTTCTCTCAAATATCGGTAAGGAAAGCCAATTTTTAAATGTATTTTGATACTGATATTTATTACAATATAAACGCTCAACAAATATCGGATCAGATATCGGCCGATATTAAAAATGTAATATCGGTTATCGGATCGGAAGACAAAAGTCATTTCGGTTGACCCCTAGTCTATTCTTGTATTATACGAAATAAGGCATTCAATATTATTATTATTATTTTAATATCAGGCTGACTCAAACCAAAACAAGCCCTAGAACTAGGGCTCGCTTATTCAGGTAAAAGTATCAACTAACACGCTCGCTAGTGAAGCCTTCCTGGTCAGTATTGAAAAGGAATATTCGGGAGGTACAGCCAGTACTAACCAAAACTTGCGTTGACAGTGTTGTCCAACTGGTGAGTCTTAATTAACATGATGATCAAACACCCCAGTCTACCAGTCTGAACGATACGGTGCCCGGATGCGATACAATATTAAAAAGAATATTGTATTGCATCCAGGGACTTTTACCAAAACTGTACAATACAAAGATTTCTTTGTACCACTCGGAACCCTGACATAAATAATAAGTTACTATCTGATAGGGCACTATTTTAGCAATATAATTCTTAAAAAATATAAACCCTGTCACTATTACAGCGGTAGCAAAATATGATGTTGCCAATGCTGGTAGCGAATTTTCAGATAAATACTCTAGAACACTATGCTCTTAGCGCTATTAACTCTTAGTGAATCTCATGCAGCAGGACATGTATGTTCAATGGATTGTAAATGGACATGCACATCATACTTTTAGGGATTCAAACATGTTACAGAGTGGTTCATCACAAATCAACAACGATGCATTTTATAAAAAAATATACAGATGCATCGGATGCAAAATTAATAATTAAAACGGGGCACATTTTGCCCATAACATTAACATGCAAACCAAACATCCTTTAGCTCTAAGATTTTCACAAGTGATCGGGCCATGGCCCTTTAAATATTCGTGTAGGGCTTAGTACTTAATTAATAGCAAGACTACCTTTTCTTTCCTGGCTTTATCTGCAGGTGTGTCAGTCCAAATGGACCGATCTGCTTCATCGGGTAAATCTCGTTTTCGGAATGACCTCGGTCCTAGCCCGAAATTCTTTGAATATCCAGGTAATTCCATCATCCAGGATTCTCTCTGTGGAGCTTTATGTTCATCCTGTACAACAAAATGAGTGTTTTAATTAAAAGAAATACAAACAAAAAGCAACACAAAATGTGCAACCATGCAGCATTGGGCTAGGATTTTATCAGAAGATGACATCTTTGGGACAGTTTGCACACAAGCAAAGTTATATTTAACTTATAAGGTATGTTTAAGTTGATTATCGGGCATGAAAGGCATGAAAAAGGCATGAAAGGCATGAAAAAGGCATGAAGGCATGAAAAAACACTCAATCATGTTAGATATGCTGATTTCATCATTTGGATGAAGTAGAAAAAACATCGGTCCTAGGACCGCTTGTGTCACCTGCTGTC
>JAMKCH010009914.1:0-29689 GCA_023653785.1 Ophioderma brevispina | reverse complement strand
TATGCACTGACGAATAATGATTCCTCATTCACGGACACAATATCCCAAGTTGATTTTCTAGCGAGGCAATCGAGCCGGGAGCATTCGATTATTACTTATTTTGGATGAATGCATTCACTATTTGTTTTTCAGAATGAAGAAAAGAAATTCTGAAAATCAAAGGTTTAGGACACGGGTATACAATAAATAAATGTTTTGAAATACCTAGCCATCATACGGCAAAAAACTGCTAGAAGGCACGCAACCTACTCCGGCCTCTGGGTTTACTTATAAAGATTTCATAATCTTATTTTGGTTTAACCAACTTGAAGACACCTCCTTACACTCAAGGCAAGACATGTCGAGCTTGAATTATAAACAACAATGATGTTTTCAGGTCTTGGACCGTTTGAATAGTGATAATAACTCCAACAAGCTTCAGTTACCTTTCACACTTTAAGCGTATTAGAATTAGAATATCACTTGATAAGGTGTCAGGACTATGAGAACACGTGAGTAGGTAAAATAGGACATAACAATGACCAAAATGGGGTTCTGTTCAAACTGGTGAAAATTTTGCACACTATCTAGAGTAGAAATTAGAAATTTGACATAGAACGCCAATTTGTAAAATTAGCGTGTGAAACATTTCTCAAGTATACAGGAGATATTTGGGATAGGGGTTATTAAAGTGCGATTTATGCCAATTTCCTGCTTTAACCCTCGTCTTACCAAGGGGGGGGGGGGAGTGGTACAACCCACCCCCCCCCCCCATTGAACTTCGCTCCGTGCGCTAAAATGCTAAAAACTTTCGTTTTTTAAAAAGCTTCTAGGGTAATCGTTCTTTAATCCTTTCCGGACGTCATCTGAGCGAAAAAAATGTGAAGGTAGCACCTTCACCGGGGTAGGGTATGCCGTCTCAATCAAAGTCGAAGGGTAGGGGGGTGGTTGCCACCCAAGGGTATTTTATGGTGCATTTTAAATATTCTTACACAGTATGGCTCTAAAATTTATGTTATGTCAAGACAGTCAAATCCATCATTTAGAAACTGAAAACCGCAGGAAAAATCCGATATTCTGCGATTTTAGCGCAAAAATTGGATTTTCGCCTATTTTCGGTCGACGAAAATGCCAATTTTGCAGACTCGCGGACTTGAGTGACGTAATTGTGACGCCATATAGGTATGTGGTACTTAGTTTTGGTCTATCAATGGAAAGAGGAGGACCATCCATAGCTATCCATTGGTATTCAAAATGGATCGGGTGGTGCTTATACAAATTCTCGAGGGGGGGTAACCCCCCCATTGGTAAACGTGTGTTACAAAAAAGGCTCTTGGTAAAACGAGGGTTAGGTTAAATGAGCCTATTTTTTGTGATTGATGGAACAACCTGAAAATGCAGTAGAACATTTTTGTTTATAGTGGGATAAACCGATACAATGTGCTATATACGAAAAATGGGCATTGATGATTAAAACTGAAACTCCAACTTCTTAATATGTCGTCGGGTGTATTACATAGTGACGGATGTTAAACATTTTTCGAGAAAATCGCATTTGAAAAATCGCGATCTCTAATGAGTCTGTAAACATCCCCATATACGATTCAAAAGATCAAATCCGATTAAGAATTGAAATGAACAATTGACAATTTATTTTAGTTAATATTCACGAATTCTTACTTGATAAAATGGATGTAATACATTGTAAAAGTTACTCATCTTATCCGTCACACCAAAATTTACGCAATAGGTTCATGACATAGTGACGGATGTTGAATTTCCCTATACTATAAGCGTTATTCAGCATCCGGCCATTAGGATACAGTAATTGACATTGTTTCCAAACATCCGTTCAACCAACGTGCGTCATCGTGAATCTGCTCATTTGTTTTAGTACATAATGACGGATGTTGAAGTGGATTGCGAGATTCACCCACTTCGAACTGCAAATATAATATAATTTTCTTATAATGAGCAATATTTATAAATTAATTAGCATAATGTTGCTTGTGTCAATATATAAATTAAGATGATGATAATTCACTAATGACAAGTATTTAAAAAGCCTGGTGGGAAATCATGTAATGGACTCTATGGCAGAGGGTTCAACATTCGTCACTATTTAATACAGCCAATGTCTGTTGTGCAACATAGGTAAACACTGCCAAGTTTCTAATTAAGTTTATTAATTAATTAAGTACTTCAAGCTTCGATACTTGGTATATTTGAAGACTTTGATATTAGTAAGCATTCCCTTAATTCGTAAAAAATGATAAAAATGCAACAGCCGTCACTATTGAATACACCCCGAACATGTGATGTTGATACAAATGACTATAACATTTTTTGTCCCCAAGGCTAAAAAAAATAGGCATTCTCACACCCGGATTGCAACTGAGCTTCTGTCACATGCAGACCACAAGGTCAATTTTATTAGCTATCAACACAAATCATTGGCAGAACATGCATAAATGAACCTGAATTGCTAAATATTTAATGGTCTGACAACTATGTGAACCCGCCTGGTAGCCTTTTAAGGTTATCATACTTATCTGTATCCAAACCTCATTGGATGGCTAGAAGAATTTCCTGGAAGAGCACCAAACGTAGGTATCATTTGCCATCGACCGTACATTTGGCCAGGCCAGTTCTCTCCTAACCTCCACACGTTGTCTAAATTCCTAATGGATTGACATCTAATATAAACATCAAATATACAACTTTTTCAATGCATTTTTCCGCCAAGAAATTTTTTTTGGCACACAAATTTTCACACCCCCCCCTTTGTTTTAAGATTTAAATAGGAGCCCAACACTAGCCGCGTTGGAGCTGAAATTCCACTGGAATTTGAAGAAAAACAAGGTCTTAATTAACAAAAGCACCCCTGAATAAAGACATCAAAATCATCCAAAACAGCACCAACCAAGACGACATCAAATGGGGTGAAAACAGGGAGCTCTTATTACGTTTGCGTTACCCATCTCTTTGAGTATTACAGCATTAATCATTGAGATCATTGTCACGACTTCCCCACCCCTGTTTCTTACACCTTTTATAATATGCCCAAGGTAAATATTGGACCATTCAGAGAAATCATACGTCTGGGAAGTTGTTTCACAAGGCCTTTTTTTGTTTTTAACATGATACATACATCACCCATTCCCGTTATTTCACTTCCGACTGTATCCGTAAAAGTAAATCTAACCAACAACATACTTGCAATACTTGGTCAGATATTTAAATCAAGCAAAGGCAGAAATAATTCCTGATCTCAAATCCTTGCTGCAGAACATATGTCAGACCTTTGTCTAATTTTTTCACGCGAAGCGCAAGTAAAAATTGCTAAAGGCTCACACTTAACCTGCATTTCTGAAAAGAAGGAGAGCATGGGCTGACATGGAATTGAACTAATAAGATAAAGAATTAAATAAATGGTTAGACCCTAAAATAACTGAAAAACATTAGTTTCCAACGGCCCATATTTTTATGGCCTCAGCACCAAACCGCCTTGCAATTGCAGTTTAGTCGAAGCACCTACTCAGGCAATAAGGAAAAAATCCTTCAGGTGCAAACCCACGCAGAAATACCTAATTTTAAATCCTGACTTTAAATTTTTGTCAAAAAAACCGCCACCAAATGAATAAACAATAGCCGAACAAGAACACGTGAACCTTTTTTACCAAATATTGTTTCAATGGCCTGTACAGGACACACACATGTATCAAACACACATCCAATCTAGTGCATGATGGTGAATTGCCTAATTGACAGTTTCTGAAAACGGATAGGCACGTGAATAAAATTTGATTGCAAAAATGAATAAACCAGAACAGACAATAAATTTGAGACATCGCATTTCATGGATGCCCCTATATCCCGTACATTAAGAAACAAAAAAACAAAAACTGCTATTAACAACAACGCGGGTTGGCCACATATGCTGCTTTGCAAATGATGGTAAAAATTTGCACGAGCCGTTTAAAAATTCAAAATTTACATTTTTGTAAAAGGTTAAAAAATGAAGAAGTTGTTGTGTTTAAGCGCCTACTACCTTCCCTTAAATCCTGACAAAGAAGGCAAAATGCAAAGAGATTTGACGAGTGAGCCTAGTTCTAAAACCTGAACGCAATATCGCAACATAGGAGATAATTGAGCGGGGCTATGCCAATTCAAAAGTATGCTAAAAACTAGATTTGTTAAATTTCACAACCTTTGAAATGAGCCACCATTTAGACTTAGCTAGAAGTTTGTTTATATTTATTATTATAATGAAACCCTGTAATCCGACCTACGTAGTTATAATACGTTTTCCCCACAACAAGTTTGCACCCGCAGCCTAACTGCCAACCAAAATAGGGAAAAACGCTAACCATGCTATTGAAAGATTTGCACAGATTGTTTTTTTTTTTTTTTTTGTTTTTTGTTCATTTGCCTTGGAACCACGCCTCCCCTAGTGTCCCCCAAAACACAAAACGTTTGCATGCATCAGAGACACAATTCAATGTCTCTTCCCCCAAAATAGGAATTCTAAAATAAAGCAAATAAAGCCACAATTTTGCCATTTGCAGGTCAGCTTGCACCTTGGACAATGAAATTTTGAACCATGCCTGTTAAGCACCACACGTTAAGTCAATCAAGCACCGAAGGGAAGCCCTGCCTAGCGAGATTGCACTGCAAATGAATGATAAGGAACCAGTTAGCAATTGCAATTCCACGAGAGAACGTTTCTTAGCTTTTTGCGTATTACCAACTTATCTTTTAATTCCCTACATATTCTTGTGGCACTGAAACAGTTTGAAACACGGAATTGGTTAGGAGACCTAAGTAAGCGAAAAAGGGGCTGGACATACTCATTCACCCGGTGCTAATGGAACACCCAAACTCTAAAGGTATCCTGAAAAAACAAACAAGGCCTGACATGATTGTGATTTCCCAGCATCCATTGCCGCGATGAAAATGAAGCCATACGCGGAATGGCTGACCATGCAAAAAGGTGATCTTTGAATTGAAGCCTAATCGAAAAAAGAAGAAAAACTCACCAAGTGGCCCGGGGAACATGATGCCCCCATTGAAAGCGCTTTAACTATATAGTAATGGCGATTTATTTTGAATCCTAATAACTCAAACACCCGGGTGTACTGGCAATAACCTGAATGCTGATTGCCTGTATTTATAGCCACCATATCCCCTAGATCTTATCACGTGTGATCTGGCCGCATCAAAATTACTATATTGGACAGTACACATAACCCTGTCAATTCCAACATTTACCGGTGAGGCTTGTGGAAAAGACAGATGCCGAATAAACAAAAACTTGCCAGGCCCGATCTCGGAACTAAACCTGATGGCGAACTATAAGCCTGTTTGATCAGACAATGTCTATGACTGAACATGTAAAGGTCATCATTAAGTCTGTTAACTTTCACCTTCGCAATATTTACCGGATCCGCCGCTTTATCACATTTGAGAGTTGTCATCATCTCGTCCGTTCACTGATTTTATCTCGCTTTTTTTTTTTTTTTTTTTTCTATATAGTAATGGCGATTTATTTTGAATCCTAATAACTCAAACACCCGGGTGTACTGGCAATAACCTGAATGCTGATTGCCTGTATTTATAGCCACCATATCCCCTAGATCTTATCACGTGTGATCTGGCCGCATCAAAATTACTATATTGGACAGTACACATAACCCTGTCAATTCCAACATTTACCGGTGAGGCTTGTGGAAAAGACAGATGCCGAATAAACAAAAACTTGCCAGGCCCGATCTCGGAACTAAACCTGATGGCGAACTATAAGCCTCGGTAACGGCCTTGACGTAAATTGACCCTCAATCCTTCCCAATTTGATTTCATATACAAACTTTCCAAAGCCATGACATGCAAAACTGTAATTGACTTAAGTTGCATCAACCATCTGCACACGACCCCCTTATATGCCAGCCTAAATCCGAATGAAAAAAACAAACAAACCAATACAATTTTTCAGCCTTCAAATCT
Source organism: Ophioderma brevispina (assembly GCA_023653785.1). Classification (NCBI taxonomy): domain Eukaryota; kingdom Metazoa; phylum Echinodermata; class Ophiuroidea; order Amphilepidida; family Ophiodermatidae; genus Ophioderma; species Ophioderma brevispina. Next base: position 23,707 of record JAMKCH010009914.1, on the reverse strand, counting down.
GGGTAGGATTTAATTGATACTGCTAAAGCTGCAACACTATGGGGAATGTATAGATGCAACAGAGTGTGGCGGGGACTAATATTGGTTAGGGAACTTGCCTTTGGACACAAGGATCCCGGTGTAGAAGTAATTATAGTCCGGCGTACTCATAGTCCGGGAACAATGGTGAACAATAGAACAAACGATTCAGTTGACTCATCACGCAACAATAGTTTCACGCTTTATTCCGGTATCGTCTATGGAGCCCAGAACTGTGGCTCCCGCCGAACTATATCTGCTTTCACACCGGGTTCAAATCTCAGTGGGGCTACTAAATACTGGATTTAATTTGCATAAGTGATATTGGTTTAACTCAGAATTACCACTCTCTTCATGGTTCATTTGATATAGGCAGGGGAACCATGAAAGATCTCACTTGCCACTCATTGTGTGTTTGTATTTGGTTAGTTGTTTGGATGTTGGAACATGGCGCTGATGAAGCTGCTGCCTCGAAGTTGCATTGTTCCATTTATTATTAATATTATTATAACAAACACAATAACTGTCCTTTGGACAATTATACTTTGAACCACAATAATTGACCCATTGTTGAATGTTGCATTTGCATGTACCGCGAATTTCATTGCGCAGTTTTCATGGATATTTCCACTTGACACACCCTTTCCTTTTAAAAGGAATTTTTATTTATTATTATTGATATCGCCCACGACTTGTTGCAGGTGGTGCCAAATGTTTAAGCATCCGTTAATTCAATGCATTCATAACGATTTAAAGACGCTGTTAACCAGCAAATCACTTTAAAATTTCACAGGAACCTTTGATAATATTGCCCTGTATTTCTACCAATTGAACATCATTTATTTTTTTGTAAATGAACGTACAGGTTTCCGATGGGCCTTTCTTATTGAGTACATGTCCATATGACATAGAATTGCACAACGTTCCATAAACTAACACACATATAGATTTTAGAGGATATAAACGGCACGAATATCTCCTGCAACACCGCTATTTGAAAAGTAGGTAAAAAATGCGCATAAGAATAAACCAAAAAGCTACAGCTCATGCAAAAATTGAATTTGTATTTTGGCTTGTTCGCCTTTCAAATAAATGACTCCTGCTCATCAACTACAATTTCATATCCACAGGATCATTGATATTGTTATTGCTTCAACAGTGATGCCAAATCAATTTTACTCCCCTTCCACTATTCTGTACATAAAGATTTGATAACATTGAACGAAAGAGGCACGCAAACTGATGATAATTGATTAGGTACAATATTCGAAAAACCTGACGTAAAATTTTCACCATAAACACTGCCAGAATTTAGTGTAACATTGGCAATTGGTTCATTACATGAAGTCCGAAAACCGATTTACCTTGCATTGATGGCATGACTTGCACTCGCTGAGGCATCGCTATAGATATTGGTTGCCGAATATTGACCATAGGCTATTGTCCTTGCAACGTAAACTGTTGTACATTGGCTATCGGAGGCTGTCCTTGCCCTTGAAGTTGATAATGACGCAGTCCTTGCCCTTATACGCCTCACGGTAAGCTTATGGCTGCGATCGCCATTTTGACTGCTACTGGTACCAACTTTACGCATTCCACGGTGGGTTCAACGAACTTACAGATACATTGTTTACACTACTGGAGCTGCTTGAACCGGCTTGAACTACGGCCCTGCGATGTGATATGGTCCGTCTAATAATGTTCATTGATTCAATGAATCAGTAATACTGGTTCTCCATCTGCCTGATTCGCCGCGAGGCATTTTAATTTGGAATGGAAACTGACAAAACTGCACCAATAATTTCTTGATGACCTGATCCAATCAACCGAATGTTCTGAAGCAGAACTACTCGGGATTTAGATTATTATACCAATGCTGTAGCACGATGTATCAAAACCATATAACAGTAACCGGGCACACGAAATGGAGAATCAATTGCCGAATAAACAAGTACATTCCAGTAGAACAAATTTTCAGAAAACTGACCACACGTCCGCATGTGGTAAATACAGATGCAATTGTGAAAACACCACCCACTGAAGGCAGAACGCAATCAAGATAATCAATGCGTCTTTAGCAACACAACACAATACCTGAGCCAACCGATTGGCGATTTGAATGCACCTATTGAAATACAATATCGAACGGCAGAATTAAATTACTGCAATTGCAACTGGCTGCAACAACTTTTTAGCCTGTTGACAAACCCGTTTTCTTACGATGCCCTCATAAAACGTTATTATCTACAGCATAAAGATATACGTAGATACCCATATTTATTTATCATCTACAAATAAGAATACCCATAGAATGTGTTATTTTCATTTAAACTCAGACTGTCCTTTCGCCATCGAAAGAGGCGATGTTGTATGTATAAAAGGAAAGAACAACGGTTGAAACAGCACAATGGATATGTTGTACATGTCTTCATAATTCTCGTTAAGTGTTTCAATGTTTCTTTTGTGAACTTCATCCCTGTCATCTGGCTTTAATTTCAATTATCTCTTTGTGGACTTAAAGGAGAAGATTTAACTCTCACGATAGCGTATATTGAAAACTTCTACAAGACTTGTCTTGAAATAACGACAAGTACGAGCCTTTCCATGCTACTCGAAGACGTGCCAAGAAATCCCAACGAAACTACAACAAATAAACACTTTCCCGTTTTGTTAATGTGCTCTGATGGTAGAAATAGATGTGTATGTGCATGATGATGAGTAAGTGCAATAATTAAAAATATATTAGCATCGATATCCGTATTTTAATACAACTTGACAATTTGTACCATAGCCAGTTTCCAACCCTTAACATTATTCTTTACACTAAATGCCAATTAGATGTGAACAAATGTTGGCATTTACTTATTTGGTTTTGTTTTCTTTATTTGTTTTAATTGTGGCACTGGAAGTAGTCCCCTGTGAGTGATTTAGACGAACAACACATTTAAGCACTAACATTGCAAATTATTTTTGCTGCAGTCTTTCATAAAGGCTTAGCAAAGCATTGCTCTCTACATAAGTATGGAATATATCTAAAGCCTGTCGGGTTATTACTATTCAAATGGTCCAAGACCTGAAAAAAATGTTAATAATATAGGCTAGGCTAGCGGGCAAGATCTCAAAGCGCTTACAAAGGTGACGCACCCCTTACAAGTACATTATCAAAAATTATCAAAATCAGTTCTACGAGTGTTCTCACTTCTAGTATGTGCACATATTCGTGAAAATGAATTAAATGTCATCTCCTTTTTTCCCCTGAATATCAGTGAGCAAGAGATGTACACCGCGTTCCATGACTCCAGCAAATAATTGTGCTATTGATAAGTAAATACGCCCGTTATGAATAGGATGAATAGGACAACGGACTTCAGATTCTCTGGGACTGCAAAACCATTGCTATTGTCCATGACGTTAAAAACTTTTGAATTGTTTTCACCGCCCGGTTTAGATTGAGCTACAGCCTCATTCACGAAGAAAATAAAAACCCAAACTTCTGCAGGGAGTTTAATTTAATTTCATCATTTATTCAAAAAGAACACGAAGATGAGCAAAAATCATGAAAGACGTTTGATTGGCAAGCTATGAACTAACATCTTGGTGCAGAACCAACACCCATAACTTAATCATATTAATATTGGACCTCTTTTCTATTCAATTAAAAGTTTGTTCGGCACAGGTTCACCTGCATTTCATATAGGTGAATGATTTTCGATTTCTGCTATGAAAGCAATAAATTGCATAGAAATGGGTTTACGCGACAAGTTAAGATAAAGATGTTAGGTCACAGTTTGCCAAACAATTGTTTTCTCATGAGCTTTGTTCACCTTCGTTTCCCTTTCGAATAAAGCATGAAATATAGGGTCAAAGAAAATTGAACACACAGTAGAACCTTACATACATACATACATACATAAGATTTCTTATAATGCGCAATATCCAAATACATGATCAAGGCGCAACAAAAACATAGCAATGAATGCAAATATCAGCACACAACAAAATAATAGCAAGTAAACTTAATACAGATGTGACTTTAAGAGCTTTTTGAACATAACAGAGGATTTTGCACCTCTAACATGCTGTGGAAGAGAGTTCCATAGTGAGGGACCTGCAACAGAAAAGGCCTTTTCACCAATGCGTAACCTACTGGAGGGCACTGAGAGCAGAGTTTTATCCGCTGCAGATCGCGTAACCGGGCCTTGAGGTGTTGCTCTATAAGTAAGTAAATCAGACAAATTTTCAGGACCACAATCATTCAAGCATTTGTACACATAAAGATCTATTTCTCTGAATGCGTTTTGTGATCGGTAACCAATGGAGGTTTGCAATAAGAGGTAATGGACTATAAGTCTGAGGCTGCGAAAAAGGAGTTTCGCTGACGGTGTTGTAGAGATTGGAGGCGATTTAGGTCACGTGAGTTAGCCCATACAAAAGGGCATTTCCGTAATCAAGACGGGAAAGAAATAAAGTGCAAGAACAATGAGATGACGTGGGTCCTGTTCAGGGGTAGGGTTAGCGGCATAAGCGGCGGATATTGCGAAGTTGGAGTTACCGGATTGATATGAGGCTGTATTTGTTTGTCATTGTCATTTCATCAAAAAACTATCCCTAGGTTTCGTATTTTGCGTGATGGCTCGATGATGCTATCACAACTGCCAGCTGTAGTTTGGAAGCTTTGAAGGCTTTGATATGTTCCAGCTATGAACAATTCTGTTTTTTCATCGTAAGGTTGAGTTGGTTTTTGTTCATCCAGGTCTAAGTCAGTTACACAATTGTGACTCTGTTAAGGGTTGGCTGAAACCAGGGGTAGCTTGGATTGAATGATAAATAGAGTTGTGTGTCATATGCATATGATGAAGCAACACATTGTATTTACGAATAATCGCACCCATTGGTTGAGTGAGAGAAAAAAATTTAACTGGTCCAACTACAGAACCTTTGGCGCAACCTAAGCAGTTTGGACTGTTCGAAAAGGACCTATCGATTACATACACTACTAAGCCTAGACTCAAGGGGGGTTTTTCTTTCGGTAATATCAAGTATGTCCCCCAGATATTTTTTGAAGTAACAAAAAAGAAGTGTGAAGTGGAGTACGGTACACACCAATCTCATCCGAGGCGCTGCTGAGCAGCAAAACATGGTAAACAGTGTCGAACGCTGCAGACAGATCAAGAAGTTACAATTAAAACCACCGCAGTGTCTGCTACAGTATTCACCACATCACTTTTCACCTTAAGTAAAGCCGTTTCGGTACACAACGTGATTTGTAGGCCGATGGTTAACTTCACCCAATAATAATTAGAATGTGATTATTAAGCTGCGTTGTAACAACCTTCTCAAGCACTTTTGACAAAAATAAAGTATTGAAGACCGGTCTGTTTGTAATTCTTAAGGTCATTACGATCTAGTGAGTTTCTAAGAAATTGGAAGATATCACGCTATTCCCAGGATACAGGGAAATACCAGTCTAACGACAAAAAATTTATGATACGAGTGAGTATTGGAAGAAAGGTTTCAAGATGATCTTTGAATAACCAAGTGGGTAATGGATCGGTTACACTTGAGTTACTGTTACAAACTCTCACATTTTCCTTATTTCATCTGCAGATGACACTTTTGAACTTCTCAAAACTATGCACATTGGATTTGTTTTAAAATCACCAATTTCATCTGACATATCAGCAGTGCAGTCACTGCTAGAGTCCTATATCTAAAGCTGTTCTGATTTTTGACATTTTCTACAAAAAAAAAGCAGGCAAACCTTTGACAAAGTGCCCTCAGTTTGAGTCACAGGGTGTAAACCGGTTATCCTTGTCAGCAAGGTATTTACATTTTTTTAATACACCCCTTCGTGTCTGCATCTGATAACTTGTCTTATCATATCCATTTTTTCTTGTGTCAATTAACTGATGCACCTCTGCTTTTGGTCAAATGTAAAGCTTTCCTGTTTCAGGGCTTATGAGCTTATGGAAGCCCATAATTCCGAAAGGTTTGGTTCAGAAGGTTCATTAGTCCGAAGTAAATTACTCAGAAAGGTCGTTTCTCCGAAAATAAAGCTCATTACTCCGAAAGGTTTTATCGCCGATCGATCATTTCTCCGAATGGGTCATTACTCCGAAGGATTTTTATTCCGAAGGGTTCTTATTCCGCAAGAAGAATAAGCGGTCATTAATCCGAAAGTTATTTGAAAGGTCGTTTCTTCTTTCTTCTCAGAATTCCATCGGAAAATCGACCTTTCGGAATAAAATTTTTTTTTTTTTTAATGCTATTTTTTTTTTCAAGGTTGTTTTTTTTTCATTTACCTGTGAAATCCTAGGGCTAAATGGTGTTGGTTTTGGATGTTACTCGCGAAAAGGACACTATTTTGGTCGACCAATATTTAATTTCATATTAAAATCAGTTTTTTTTTAGGTCTCACAAACACGGCTTGAAATATCGGCGCGCAAAAAACTCAACAGATAGGGTTTGAGGTGAAGGCCATTCTATCACGATTAAATCGTTATATCACTTAAATCGGGTTATCCCCTTTAACTTAAGAATGATGTCTAAAAATTCTGAAAACCCGTAAATGACCTATCGAAATAAAAATCCTAAACCTATGAAATAATAATTAAAGGTTTTTTATTAACTTCCGAAGTTTTTATTCCGAAAATTCGGAGAAACCTTTCGGAGTAATGACCTACGGAATAAAACCTTTCGGAGCATGACCCTTGTTTTTTTTTAGATTGTCGGAATAATTACCTTTCGGACCATTGCCGTTCGATTAATTTACCCATCGGGAAAATAGACTTTCGGAGAAAAAACATCGGAATAAAATACCTTTCCAATAAAGACCTTCGGAGTAATACTTCGATAATGACCTTGTCGGACCAATTGCCGGTTCGGATTAATTACCCATCGGAGATATAGACTTTCGGAGAAAAACATTCGGAGCAAATACCTCTCGGAATAAAGACCTGTCGGAGTAATAACTTTCGGAACAAAAACCGTTCGGTACAATTACACGTCGGAACATCGACCTGCACAAACCCTATGGTATAGCACCTGCACTCTTTTCAGTTTCAATGGAATATAACAATTGGTCTGCAGTTCCAGAGGAAAAAGGAATCTGTGAAGTTTTTTGGTCTTTTACAACCGAGGCGGAATTTACTTACATAGTTCCTCATTATTTTGCTTGGAGTCATGACACGGTTACATCCCTTAGTCACTGATATTCATGGCTAAATTGAGATTGTGACAATTTAATTTATTTTTCTCGAGAATAAGCAATACTAAAGTGAGAAACACACGTATAACGATCAATATTCCCCCATAAATTAGAATCGGTTGTACAGATTCAAATGGGCGGCCCAAAACCGATTTTACAATGCGCACTAAATTATACCGCCCAAAATGAAAATTTGGCTGATAATAGTAGGACATACACTTACATTGCTGAATAAAAAAAAGCCTCCACGATTTATTGGCAAAACCAATATTGAAGCGCCCAAAAATGTTTTTTTATGCTATAGTATACAAACATCCTGACACCTAAATTGTGAGGTACAACTGCGCTCTAATTTAATAATTCATTTAATTATTAATCTACTAAATCTTTTTGTTTGTATATAATAAATTGTATACAAAATAGAATTTGTAGGTTTCATTAATTAAACACTGATGCACGAGCCTCCACGCGATGTCTTACACATTTATTGGTCAAGCACAACACTCGTGAAGAGTCAATACGAATGAGCCACAATATGATTTTCCAGTTCTTCCAAAACGGTTGAGTGAAACATAGTGCCACTGACTCGCCGGGCATACAACATACAACAAGAACTTAATAGTCGAACTTCTTATTCCTGCTGAAAAAAATGGATTAAGTTCAAAAGTACCGATTTTTTAAAGCTCAATTTTTTCACCAGGAATCCCAACGTAAACCACTTGATTTTACATTTGAACCGTGCCTCCTGTAGAAAGTGTATTTTTATAGGGATAAAAGAATTACTCTAACTAACCCACCGAAACCCCAAAACATTGCTCGAATCTAAAAGCCAAATCACATCATTGTACAAGTCTAAATCTCGTAATGTTTTCATATATTTTAGTCAGCGTAATGGGACACTGAATCAAATACACTCGCTAAAATCGTTTTTTGATCTCGTTTACCTATCATATACGCGATACGGGCTATCAAGCAGTTTCGTCATTGTCGCATTAAAACTGTCACACACACCTGAATATGCTCGTTATTATTGGGGATATATTTGCTAAAGCACATCCGACAGGGAAAAACATGGGTTTTACCTCATAGCATAAATAAACGATTATAGACAATTGAACATAGAGACATGAATACCTACTTACTGCTGTTATATCAAGACAGACGTAAGTAATACTTTGATGTAACATTTCACTTAAATATTTACACTTTTACAAATAACGCATTTGAATGGCCCGGTGCTTTTTAAGTAAGTATGTACGTTAATAGCAAAGCATATTCTAACTTACCACACCACCCTTGCTAATCAACCCCGGGCGATCAAATTTTAAATAAGGTCCTGTATGCACATCCCGAATTGATTATGCTTAATTTGCTTCCCTATACGTAACCTCGTGCTTAGTACAAAGGAGATCCAGACTTATTCGTGTCTCGGGGTCTTTCTAAGTAAGACTTGCATAGGCAATGCTATTTCTATGAGTATACACTGATTTTGGTGGTAACTGGCTAGACTGCATTTATGAATAGATGTGGTTTCTAATATTCTTGACTGTGGATTGCTTGTTATGGTAACCTTTATCTAAAAATCCAGATTGACCTGTATGTTTTGGGCTAAGTAAAACCGAACTTATAATTGTTGTTTTTACAGGGCAAGAATCTAAAAGACAGGCTCTTTAATCGCATAATCCTGTGATTATTGGCAAATAATTCATAGGGCCGTCAACCATGTAACGGTACGGCCGGGTGCCAGTAGTTTCTAGGGTTGTCTATTAATTATTAGCGTAACGTATAACGCCAGGGTTACTACTGCCTAAGCATGGTCACAAAATCATGTACCTGAGCATACCTTGAAATACTTTTAATTAATTCACGCAGATGGCATTAACAACCTATTGATATTATGCTACACTTCTAATTAAGAGTCAAGCTTTTGAATATTTAATGACGATTGTTGCTTTAATTACGATATCTACGTATTGGTAAACATTACCTCTAATAAGGACAATAATTTACCACCCTGTATAAGTGAGCCCTTGTGGCATTCAAAGAAGTGCTAGAGACAATGACAAAATAATGTTCATAATTAGAAATTATTTCACTATGAAGTGGGATGTTTCAACATGCTCCTTAGCCATGAGACTATAATTCTGCCTAATCTTTTTAACGTGTCCTTTAAGCAAGTAGAATTCTGATGGGCCTCCCTTAATCCGTCACTAAAATGTCCGTAGGTGCGGACCTGGTGCAGGTGTTTGGGCTGAAACTGGGGAGCCACGATGTGGGAGTTACACTGGTTTTTTGGAATTAACTTTATAAACTGAAATCAGTTTTGCGAGTAGTCAAATACAAATAAACTACAAGGTTCAGGAAAATAGGGCACACTATGTTTTCCGAGGTACTGGCTACGGCCTGACACCAGCCCGTAGCCAGTACCAAGGGGAAATAGTGTTCCCTATTCCCGATATAACCCATGTAGTATTTGTTTTTATTGCAACCCTCCTGTGCCTCTGGGGACGAGGTTGCAGGGAAAGGTTCATCTATTTCCTAGGGAAATAGCTTTTGCTAATAGGAATCAGCCAATGAAATAACATGATTTTGTTCATGAATATTCCAGATGTAATAACATAAACTGCCACAGTCTGAGTTAGGAAGTCGCGATAATGCAACTAACCTACCTATTTCAAAACATCCATGTTCAAAGGGGAGTTTTCCGCAACCTGACCAATCTGACACCCTTTTTTTCTGACACACTTTAACTGAATTGGGAAACCATTCACGGAATAAAGCTTGTAGGCTGTCCGAATTCATAGGTGTGTTAGACAAAGTGTGCCAGAATGATATCCAGGTTACGGAAACTCTCATGTAAAGGATCTAGGCCTCTCCTCAAAACTTACCATTTTTAACACTGCATACGAACAACGGTAATGGTTGCAGAAATCTGATTAAAGGGAATTGACCAGTGTACACAGTGCTCACTCTCTTTAGAAGCGATTGGGCCAGACTGCCACCTTTGGCTGTAGTGGATCGCTACAACCTCCTCTACAGCGATCGTTTATCGTTCCAACATTGATAATCCGGTGTAAGAAATTGAAGTGTCCCCCCACGAGAGAGTGTCCTAGCTAGCATAGCAACATGTCGGAATAAACCGTGACCTTGTATACGAGCCCGTTTGGGTACAGTGCTGAAACAACCGATGCATACAGCACTCACTGGCGAACACAATAGACAAATTGGTGGTAGGACACTCAGTCCAACGCTGACACGGTAGTTTATGACACGGTATCCATTTATACATTTTGTAGAGAGGAGTAATTGATATAAAGCGCCTTAAACAAGGGCACAACACATTGGCCACAGCAGGGCTTGAACTTACAACCCACCCAAACACTCATGGGCGTGTGGTCGATGTACGGCGGTCCGGTAAGTACGTAATCCTGATTCTAAAATAGTAAAAAAATTGGGTAAATTGTAACCTTGGTTTGAAATTTCTCAAGACGCCAAATCGATAGGCATTGTGTGAAAAATGGATGCGGACGACCGTAGCGAATTGCGTGTTCACTTTTCCTGTTGTGTGATCACCGAAATACCCGATACAAATGTATGTTCAATTTTCTCGCTAGGGTTCAGACCCAATTACGATACATGTTCAAAACAAAATAAGTGACGACGGACCCTCTGATAACAAAAAACTCATAGAACCCCCTTTTGTTTTTCCGGAAAAATTTGAGATTTAATTTCATTTTACACACATTCGCTATACGGACTGGTAACGTTAATTTCTCGCGCTGTACCAATTTAAGGTCATATCTTCGCATCTGTGAACAGACTACACGGTGGTTAATACTTACCGGACCGCTTTATCAATTTAATCTGCATTCGCATTAAACCGATCCGGAAACGTCCATTTACCACATTCACTCAAGCATATTGGTGGATATAATAGAGTTAAAAGGATTTTGATGTGCACTGCCCTTATTATACATTTTGGCATAACTGGGACAATTTTCAGGATTTTTTAAAATTGTCCTGGACTGGGGTTAGTTTGTGACACAGTCTAAATGGTGGTAAAAAGTTCTTTCGTAATGCGTGGATAGATATAATAGATGTGTAGACAAAATACTTTTTAAAGAGTTCTTTGAAAATAAATACATTTACCTACCACACTGTTCGTCAATCTTTTGGAACTTATCTTTACATGATTGTGACTTACGGGTATTCGATTTTTTTATTTATGGTAAAAACGCAATCATATCCCTTCATCTAATAAAAGGGCAAAATGCTCTACTACTCTACTTTCATTGGTTCGAAGCAGGAAAACGATTTGTGCATTACTAATCGCTGAAACTTAAAAAAACCAATAACGCCATACACTTCGCTCCCTATCTAAACCAGACACCTCACTACATAGCCACGATAACCAAAATTTCACTAAACTAACAAACCTTAATACATCGATTCTAACTGAGCTAGAACACATTCGCATGCAGCATGCCTGATTTCTTGTTATTGCTATCTTTCGCCATTTTTTTTTTTTTTTTTTTTTTGTTTTTTTTCGTTTATCTTGAAGTCGCTTCAATACGCTTGGGAGCTATGTGTATCCCAAACGCAATTCCCACAAAAACACGTTCAAGTTTGTGTGCTGTGCACAATGGGCCCATCGAAAACATGTTTTGCTGGCGTATGTCTCAGAGTCCGGCCTTGCTTTTTTTTGCAGTTACACTGCGCCTATTGAGCTTTTTAAGATTCCCAGTTCTCTATTTGAATTGCTTTTCTCTTTAATTCAACTATGAAGATATATTCGTATTTGTTTAAGAACTGAATACTAAGATTGTTTTATTTTTTTTTGTTAGTTTTTTGTTTTTCTTTTTATAGCTTTATGACAAAAAGGGTCAACGTTCTTTTTGTCCCAATTTTATGACGTGTAGACTAATCTTTTGCGAGTTAAGTTCCATGACCAGGCGTTCACGACTGGAAACCCAGATAGTTTAAGCCATAACACAAGAGTCCAAATCGGTGATGTGAACATTTTTTTTCTCACATATCTCTTCTAGTTCATAATTTTTGAGTCACCGTCCTAGTATTATTTTCTCTGATTAGTCATTGAATTTCCTCGACAAAGAGTATTTAACAAAGATACCGGCTTAAAAACAACGATAGAGGGGAGACGATTCCTCTATTCCTACCTTTGAATGTTAGAGTAATCATTTTATCAGGCAGCTAGTGTCATTTCAATTCAAATAATCCGTCGTACAACTTATATACCACAAGAACGACAAACATTGTTTTTCTCAAATCTGTCGTATCATACTGTTGTTGAGTAGATGAAAGCATTTTGTTTCTTCTTCTAAACTCCAAGTTCCATCACACACATGCTTTGTTGTTTATAAACCAAACAACCCACATATTGGATGACATCAATGAAATTGATCGATGAACTGTGGTATGAAAGGTGAAGCTTATTTATTTACCTTTGAAAATCTGGTTTTGCGGATATCATACTATCGTCGCCGATTGTTTTGAGACAATTGATTGTCTAAGCACGCAGTATTTTACTTAACGCTAGAAAAAACCCCAAATTTTAACCGATTTCAAAACGTTCTGTGATAGAAAATAATATATTAATATTTGCATTGCCTTTTTCCCAAGTTAGCAAAGCGTGCCAAGGGATTAACATTATAGAACCAATTCGATCAAACAAAAATGTACAAGAAATGGTAGAATAAAACTTAACTTGTGTATATGAAATGTTTTTTCATTTCTTTTCTTCTGCAAATTGCGAGGATATTCCGGAACAGATCAGTGGTTAACCACTCTATTGATTTTGAACCTGACTAGATGACTATGTACATGGGACCCACAGCGTAACGTTTCCACCGAAGGACAATGTTTTTATTTTTTTTTTTTTTTTTAAATTTCTAACATAATGTGGAAATCACGATTGTAATGTAATAGCCCTTATACAAATTAAACCTAGAACCAAGTACCTGACTTTGAATCTAACTGGGATTTTCGATTTTAGGGATACTTGCAACAAAAAGCAAAAATCTAAACCAGCGGCCCACCCTCTCTGTGGAAATTTCAAGTGTAAGGATCTACTTAAGAATAATGCAATCGACTAACCTGTGACAGGTAATTCAATATGAACGTGGTTGATTAAATCATTGCACAATAACGCCTATATTACTGTGGTTTGGTATGTCAATAAAACAGTTGCCGTAGGACTTTTGTGCTAAAATTGATTTTATTTGCTGTTTTTCATTCAATAGGTACCATTCTGTCAGAAAATGATGGGGTGCAAATTTTCGGATTGCTGCCCCCTTCTTCAAGGGGGGGGGGGTGTTACTACAGGAAAGAATAATGGTTCAAGGTCATCCTGGTAAAATTTACCCAATGCTCAGATTTTGTTGAAACTGGTGATAAGTTGTTTATACTGTCTCACAGGATCCAAAAATGTATTATTTTACAGTGTGTGACATTTGGTTGGCTAATTACATATAGCAAAATGTAACAAGGGTCTACATGGGCTATGGTGGTCACCAAAACTTTTCCCTGGATGTCGCAATAATGATTTCACCAAAACAGTTAAAAGTGCATTTTCTGTTTCAGTATGACACAAGGAATCATTTGACACCACTTTCAACAAAATCGGAGCATTTACCCCCAGGGTGACCTTGACAATTATGGGGCTATACCGATTTAACTAAATGTTGGAACCTATAGGCAAATAAATACTTTTTCTAATCCTTATGAGGAGACGAACGTGTTAGTGTACATTAAACACAATTTGACTCGATTTTTAATTTTCCCTGTACTAACATTTCCTCCTTGAAGGAGGGGGCATCAGTCCGAAAATTTGCACCCCATCATTTTCTGACAGCTTAGGCCCTATTGAAATCAAACAGCAACAAAATAAATTTTAGCATGAAAATCCTAAGGGAATACACACCAAACCAAACTCTATCCATCGAACGGCATCTTTGCTATGCTTCTGTTCTAATTGCTACTGAATTAACTTTTTGGTTCTCTATACCTCTTTACAAATGTTTCTAGCACCTAAAATAGAAATTAAGAGCTATACACACATAGTTTTACAACAGTTAGTTGAAATCTGTGGTGTGTGTTTTTTCCAAGATATTAAGAATCGTCGCTCAAGGTATACTTTGAGACTTAAAGATACAATAATTATTTCAGGATTCAAAATAAACATCAATATACTGAGGACCCGTCTTTTTGAGATTTTATCAGGATTTAAAGTAGGGGATCAACCGAGAACGCAAGAGGTTGAATATCTCAGTAGTTGGAGCACTGAACTCGCAATCTAGAGGTCGCCTGTTCGAATCCCGTTTCAGCCAGACGATTGCGGCCCAGATAAATATCCATCCGCTGGATTCAATGGTTATCTTTATAGCATTCGAAGGGCCTCTACAAAAATAGCTATGAACAGACAATGGCGGCCTTTGCCGGCCAAGCCTCTCAATACAGCAACTCACTAAATCGAATCAAAACAGATTACAGCAATACAGACACAAACCACAAACTTCTTCTTCTTGCGTATGAGGCAGCAGCTAAATATGTTGTAAGCGTTGGAGCCAACTTACTGTTGATTGGTTGGGGTTTGAGAAATCTGTGTCCACCGGTGGACGAAAGGTATGGCACTCATTGAGAATGTGATCTGCAGTCTGTGATGGAGAACCACATTGGCAGGCTGGCGATGGCCGCAGCCCCATCGGTGCATATTGCTATTGAAGCGACCGACTCCTGTGCGAATCCGGTTTAAGGTGACCCATTCCTTGCGTGGGAGATTGCTGCCAGGTGGTAGTTCTGTCTTAGGTGTAATAGAAAGTTGATCTAGTCTTGGGGTATCTAGCCAGGCAGCATTCCATGTCTGTAAGATGTTGAAAGGGGAACTGGAGAGTTTAGCAGCGTGTCGGCAGAAAGGTCGGCGAGAGCGCAGTCTCTGTCTACCGAGTTGGTGTGATTCTTTGACAGTGTTATGCAGCAGGTGCTTGTTGTCCAGCAGGGCCTTATTCACTAGTGGTGTTCTCTCCGAAGTACTGCAGGTGCAATGCCTGAAAGCACTGGTAGGAATTCAGATGGAGTAGGACGGAGGCAGCCAGTGATGGTTCTCAAGGTCTGGTTGAGTACTGTGTCCAGCTTCTTTGTGTGAGAGCTGTTGCCCATGCTGGGGCGGCATATTCAGCAGTGCTGTAGACCAGAGCCAAGGCAGTGGTGCGTAGGGTCGTTGGGCTGGCACCCCCTGAAGATCCAGCAAGTCGGCACAGGAGGTTATTCCTCGAAGATACCTTGGCGCATACGGACTCGAGGTGCTGCCGGTAAAGTAAGCTGCCGGTCAAGCTTCACTCCCAAGTAGGTTGTTGTAGGATTGTATGGCAGAGGCGCTCCATTGAGGTTGATTTGAAGCTGGCGATGAGCATCTTTGGTGTTAAGGTGGAAGGCAGTAGCGGTGGTCTTGGCTTCGCTCAGCTTCAGTCTCCAGGTCTTGAGATATGCTTCAAGTAGGGCCATGTCTGTAGTAAGTGTGCTTTTTACTTGTGTCTAGTTGCTGTCCGAGTGGAGGAGGGCAAGATCGTCGGCGTAGCCATATTGTCTAGATGTTTTGAGGTAAATCGCTGATATACAAGTTAAACAGCATAGGAGCCAGTACAGATCCTTGTGGTACTCCGTTCCTCAGACGACGCAGACGACTACTCTGCCCATCACTGGTCTTGAGAATAAAGCTATGGTTTTCAAGCATGTTACATATAAATTGTACAAGGTGACGATCCGGGATGGTCCTGAGAAGCTTGAGTGTCAGGCCCTGGTGCCACACGGTGTCGTATGCTGCAGTAAGGTCCACCAAGATAACGCCTGTCTTACGGCGCTTTTCAAAGCTTTCCTCAATCCGATCTAGACCACAAACTGATCTAGACGCTTTGATGATGGGTATTCTCGTGACCCACATACGACGTTGTTCTCGTCCGTTATTCATACATAAATTTAAGAAATGGCCCTAATGGTGAGTTGATTTTTAAACTCCAACGTTTTGGAATAAGAAAATATTGTCTTGTAATATATCCAAAAAAGAAAATATTGTCTTGTAATATATCCAAAAAATCATTTTTTTCTTCAAGATTTCACCTTTAAGTAATAAACCAATGATGACTTCTAAAATTGGGATTTTAGCCACCGCCTAGCTTCAGTTAAATCATTACTCACGTTAAGCTTATAATTGTTCTTTGATCAGCGTGCATCAATGGCGATCCAGTAACTATGTAAAAAGCCATTTTCCCATGTTGTGTTCTTGAGTATATTTAAGTTTATTTTTAATAATCAACACAGTGATATTCCTTTTATTGTTCCGCTACTCGAATTCCATTGATTTATCAGTTCATCAGGCTGAATCAATGTACACGAGATAAATGCAAGTAGAGGAGAGTAATAATAATAACAACAAGAACATGGGACCGACAGCTTAGCGTCTCCTCAAAAGGACAATGTGTATGTGTGTGTCGACTTCAGATTGCACATATCTTTTAGATGTAATTACGTGATATTTAGCCGAATCATCGTCATATCATTCTGGATTCTTCTTAAGTCCATAAACAGACGCTAAGGTCAAAAGATATTCAATCTCACATCTATTTAAAAATACAATCTCAGCATTCTTAAATAAATGTATGCACATATCAATAGCAATACACAACCTTAGTATTTAGACAGCCCACGAAACTCGATATCTAGATGGCAGAAAGAATTAAATCTATTGTTATACTTAAGCACCGAGGTTACTTTTACAGGAAGAATCAAAGCATAATCAATTGGGTTGTGCACTACGGCCTTATAAAATTGAGAACCTTTGATCGCATGGAGTTTACAAGCAAGGTAAGCAGAATTGACTTTACTATTAATTCCCACACTTTTTAAAAGCACCTGGCCCTTGCAAATGTATTGTTTGAAGAAGGGGATATCAGCTTATCTACTATATACGTATGTCTTGATTATCAGAAGTAAGCCGTTATTCACGTACACTGTCCTTGTGCTCAATCTTCTTATTTATCTCTGGAGTTTATTGATGCCATAGGGGTAAAAATTCCCCGTCAGGATGTATTTTAACAAATAGTTCCTCTATATACCAACCATATTTCAGGTGCAACATGTAAAGCGACAATGACGAAATGTCTGATAGCCCGTGTCGCGTCTCATGAAGAATAAATCGAGATCAAACTATTTTAGGAGAGTGTATTTGATATGTGTCCCATTACGATACTACAATGAATATACAATGAACAGAATTGTACAATGATGATAGAATGTGGTCATTCGAGCTATGTTACTTTCTTTAATAGAGCGCGAGCACGGACCGGACCTGGGTCAAATATCACCGTTCATGTCCCACAACATCTATGCTTTGACACCTTTGATAGTTAGTATGGACCCTATATCAATGCAAGGTAGTTAGTGGTTTCAAATTGTGGTCACTTTTTTCAATAGGGGCCAATTTAAGGTTTACACAGGGGTCAAACTTTGAAAATACTCCAATCATATTGAAATGTATGGACTATCTATGACCATTGGTTTTAGAGTTATTGGGTAAAAATGGTTAAACTTGTAACAAAAAGGTCAATTTCCATTTATACAGGGGTCAAAATCATAAGTTGCTCCAATCTGGGTACAAAATGAACCAAATTGTTTTTGCATTTTGAAATAGGGAAGGGGTAGATTAACAGGAACATTTTGTAAATGTTTCGCACTCGATTAAAAGGTGTACGTACATGTTCACTGGATGATCATGTTCATCTGATTAAAAAGATATATTTTTCTATATCTACAATCGTTTGTGCTTGCACGACAGGCCAAAACTGTTCAAGGTCATCATGGGAGTAAACATTTATATTGTTCCGATTGGTTTCAAATTGGTTTCAAATTCTTCGTATGGCAATGTTACAACGGGAAATCTACATTGCTCAACGATATCTAACAGAAGCCAGAGTGCTGATCCCCCGTAGACCATGTGGGCCTTAACACACTTCCCCTTAATTATATCCCCAATATCGAAAGGTTGATAGTTCACATCAAGAACCGATTATAGTTCATGAATGGCATTCGATTTTTAAATGAATACCAGGCGAAGCTATGACAAATTTTCGACCTCAATCAACGCCACATAAAATTTGTATTGATTTCCCTTGATAAAACATACAGCCTCACAGAATGAATGAAAACGTCAAGCGACCCGAATAAAAATCTAACTAAAATAAATGCCATTTACTGTTACAAAAAGACGAAAGCTTTTACTTTCCGAAGGTTCAGCTTTTCCATTTTTAAAAAATTAAATTTGAAACCTGAATACTATTATTTTAAAAATCAATCTAATTTGACGAACACTTTTTGAGGTATATGACTTGATATGACGATGTATTAAAAAAAGAATCAATTGCAAAACCAAGATGTAAGCTATTTGATTTCAAGAATAACAATTATTTGCAGACGAATCGTATGCTTCTTACTTTTGTTACCTGTTCAAGCTAATGTGTACTAAATTAGTGTGTATTCACCAGCACGATCCTATATCACAACTCGATTGTATTCAAGTTGATTTTGTCTGCAATTACATGATGCAGTGTAATCGATAGTGTTATTTTTGTGCGTTGTTACTCCACATGCAACCTATTTGGGCCTCTGGGTTTATTTATAAAGATTTCGTTTAATCTCTTTTTGGCTTTAAACAACTTAAAGACACCTCCTTTGGCATTAAGGCAGGAGATGTCGAGTCTGTATTATTAACAACAATGATGTTTTCAGGTCTTAGACCGCTTGAATGGTGGTAATAACCCATAAAGCTTCAGGTACCTTCCACACTTATGTAGAGAACGTCGCATTCATAAGGTATTGTGACCATTAACAACTTGAAGGTAAAATATATAGGACACTAATAATGGTAAAGTTGGGGATCTCGGTCGATAGTGGACAGTTATCCACAATGTTTAATCAAAACGGCAATTTATACTTGTTGATCACAAGTAAATTGAAAGAGCTTGTAAACCGTATTTTAAAAAGTGATATGAGATTGCAATAATATAGAATTTTTGTTAGTAATCGGTACTAAGAAGTCTATTCAGGGCAAGGATTTAAAAATTTTACCTGTTTTAGGTACAGCTTGTTTTGGATCTAAAAAAGCCAATCCAAAATCTTATCATGAAATGTCAAATATATGGACTGACCGTTTAATATGATATGTCTATCAAATGGCGTGGAGACTCGCGTATCAGCGTGAAAGCCTTGAAAACTCTAAGGCGCTTATAGCAGATTAGTTAAGCAGATTAACAGATAAGGCTGTTGCACTAGTTAGAGGAGATTCCGGCAAGCTATGTGGATTAGATTTGATTGACGCCCGTTACGTTCGTCAAAATGGATGCCCTCGACACTTGCTGGACACCCTCTGGACTTGCAAGATTACCTTGAAGAGGGACTCCGGAGAGAACGTTCATGACCAAACCAGAAAGGCTGAACATCAGAGGATATCGGGTTGTGAAGAAATAAACATTATGATTGGGGACGAAATAGATCAATATGGCAGTGACGTCGCATTTTCTTTTGCTGGTTAGCTCAAAGTGAATGACTCTACTAAGAACCTTATTTTTTCGGAGTCCCTCTTTAAAGCAATGCCAGCACATTTTTGTAAGGACGCTCCCAATTCTTAAAAAATTAGATTTTCCACAGTTGCATTGGTAATTGCCTAGATAACTATACATGTAAATGGTAAAGCTTGAACTTGTCATGTATCGCAAAAGAAGGAATTTTGTAATCAGGATAATTAATCTTCGGGATCCCGATAATAATTCAGTAGTTGGTGGAAACGTCCTATCAATATGAAATAGGTAGGATATAGCGCCATGTACGTGTCTATGCTCATCCATTAGTTGTTCAGTTGATTCAGGCAAGTTAAGTTTGCTGTCATTTTAGTGAGGTGACACTATTTGTTAATGGACGAACAAAAATTTGGCGTTCCTAGTTCCATCGTTAAATTACAATCGGATATGCCGATTCTAATTGCAAAATTGCTTCTTTATGACAAATACGCAATTTTTAAGCATTACTTTTCGCAGGTATAGTTTATTACTAGAGAATTACCAACACTACTGTGCAAAAATTAAAAATTTTGGAAATTGGGGGCGCTCTTCAATAATGTGGTGTATTGCTTTAAGTATAAACTAAAGCAAGTGCAGCATGTTTGCCTAACGTCTACGCTAGTAAAACTAACTTGTCTAGCATGGTTGACTAGCTTCATGTTGTTATTCAAGATTGGCACCATTGGAGATAGCTTTTAGTCTGGCCGAACAATTTATGTTTTCAGTATACCTCATGATTTACATCTAAAGAGTCGATGCTGTATCAAGGAACGAACAACGGTTCAGCCAACATAACGGATATGTTGCATATGTCTGTTTGACAAGTGTATGAATGTTTCTTTCGTAGGCTCCTGACATCTGGCTGCAATTACAACTTACAGTATCTTTTCAAGACTTAAAGGAGGAGCTTGAAGACTCACATTACCGTGTACGACAGTTTTCTGTCTGTTTGGTTGTTGAAATGCAAGTGGTATACATACGAATGTATCTTATGCACATCGACTGTTTCGCAAGCACTGTTTTAAAGTGTGTTTGTTTGTCTGTTTTCTCTATTATAGCAGAAAAAAATATCTTTATTTTCGGGGCCCAATTCTCTTCCATTCTTATCTGCTTATTTGCAACTGAAAAGTGCTGAACACCCCTTTATTCCTGAAACTTTTTTTACAACCATATTTTAAACCATCCACATATTTATGTGATTAAGCTATTTAGATGGTAACCTTAAACCTATATCACTATATCAAGCACCAAATTTGAGCCCATTTGACGTCTCCAATTTCACCTGGTACATGTTCCATGATTCGACTAACAATTTCACTAAGTTCAACTCAGGCAGAGCGCCTTGTTTAATCTGTCATGCCTTTTCTCGCATTTGCAAGAATTTGATAGGATACAGGGAAGATTAAAACCACAAAGCAATTTAAACTACGTCATCATCTTATTACATAAATATGGCGTATTCGGCTTATTCACCTTGGATCTAATACGTCTAATACGTTGGTAAGCATTCCAAATATGCAAAAAAAACCGGTTTCGACAAAAAGTAGGTGTTATTCTTTCTGGAAATGTTCACATGTCTCTTTAAGAACGTATTATAACAATTAAAATACTACTGTAATCTCAAACTAGCAATAGATTCTTAACATACTAAAAAGGGATACACTACAACAATAATTTTTTAATTTGAAAGGAGGACAACCCCTAAACGTGTTAAATAAAATCTTAGTCTTTTTATATGCGTGCTACCTTAAGTTTTCTTAAAGGTGATTAAAGACACACTCCAAACCTGTCAGAAGTTTAAAGTATAAAGTAAGACCTTGTGGAAGTAAAATATAGCAAATCTGCAAATTTCAAAATAAATACAAAAATATCTCATGTCAATGCAAAGGCAAATGTCTTTTCTGGTGGGACTAAATTACACTTGAACCAGGTCTAAGGTCTGACTTTAGACTCGATTAAACACTTTTGTGCATAAAGATTAGTAAAGCAATAACAGCATATTTTTGAATAGCGCCCCCAATTTTATATTTTTGCACAGTTAAGTTGGTAATTGTCTAGGAAACTACACCTGATAGAGCACAAAATTCAATTTAAAGATGATTATTGTGCCGTATCAATATTGAACCTCTGATGAAAATAGTGTGTGTCTCTATGGTTAACTGTGTATTTACTAGTTGGAAAACCACAAAACCACAACTAGGTCTGCATGGCAACATGTGTCGCTTGAATAATGTATCAGAAAGAACTATAAAGTCTGCAAAAAGAAAATGTTGGGTTACGACGTAGTTTACCTTAGAAGTCTGAGGGATGTTAACCAAGTACAAGTAGTGAACTATTTTTGTGTTATGTTCAATGTAATTGAATCACATTTCGGCACTATTCAATTTTGACCTTTCATCATAACCTTAGAATAGTGGTAATGTTACATTTTGGTGTAACCTCCTATCATAAATTGGAACGCCATTATCGAGATTAGAAACCAGTTTGTCATCAATGGCAACCAATAGAAAGAAACATTTGTTGATCATGCTTCTAATAGAAGAGTCTAAATCACTATTTCCCTAGATGATGACACAATTTGCTCCAAAATATTATGGTTTTATTTCTATTCAACAAGGTTGAATAGTTTCCCGCCAAAAATAATGTCCATTTTTCTTCATAAAGAATATGGTGGGTGTACTCTAATCTTTCTAAGCCTTCGCAATTCCTAATTTTACAACTCGATTGATAGTGGACCATATGTAAACTAATCATAATATTTTTGTGGATTTGTTGGACGGTACCTAGTTGTACGTTGCATATACTTAACAGCTACGGTTTAGCAGCGACATGTCATTGCAAACTGCAAACGACCGCCCGTATACTATCGCGCCTGTCAGTAACGATGTATACATGTTACATTAGCTTTCATAGTGTTATATATCTCCTGTAGTGGACAGTCAAATATACAGAAGCAATCAACATGGTGGTAATAAAAAGCAAAAAACAATAAGGGGAAATGATTCCGAAACACATTCATCATGTATTTTTTTTATTTTATTGTTCCTTTTTCAAGTTAACTATGGGCGTGGTTCACACTATTTTGGTTGGTCAGCAATAGTTTGATTTGTGGGCAGTTTCCCCTATTCTAAATTTAATTCCACATTTTAACTACACCCTTCGAGTAACTTTTAAATCAGCAGTTTCACCGTGCCCTTATTTGTGATGAAAGCGATCAATCCACTATTCCTTCCATGGAAAACGTTCGTATGTATAAAAAATAAACTGTTTTGTCATTTTAACTAAAAGAACAGAGACCAATGCGATTCTTAGCGACGCTCAAATACCCAAAAATATGCGTTTCCATTCTCAGTGCCGATGCCACTCCATTCCAAAGTGGACCTACTGCAGCAATAACGACCCGGGTGCACCCAGGGCTATTTGACCACTCAATCTCCAAGAACTCCCGGATCGTCACCTTGTACATATGTCACATTTTCAAATCGTAGCTTTGTTCTCAAGACCACTGATGGGCAGAGCAGTCGATTGCATGCATCGTCCAAGTCCCACAAGGATCAGTTTTGGCTCGCTGTTCAACTTGTATATCAAGCGATTTACCTAACCTCAAACACATCTAGGACAACATGGCTCACGCGGACGACTTGCTTCTCCACTACGATCAAGTTGAACGACATCCTCCTAAAAACGGTAAGGTTGAAAATCACGCTCTACAGCGACACAAATGGGTATGGGAAAATGCACGTAACTCGACATTGTGAAGTCATAACTCCCAACAGAAGCCTGTGTTGGTGTTGATATAGGTACTCTTTATAGAATTAAAATTACATTTGTTATCTTTCGCTGGATACAAAAATATATA
>JAMKCH010009913.1:0-89804 GCA_023653785.1 Ophioderma brevispina | reverse complement strand
CCTATTGCAAATATAGGTGCCAAAAGTTCCTTGACCTACACACAAACCCCTATGGCAAAAATTTGTGAATGATTGCATTCCATTGACAGTTTGATAGCTGCTTACATAAATTGAAAATTTCACTCCTGAAGGTAAACCTTGAGAAACTAAAGTGTTGGTGAGCGTGATGGGATAGGGAGTTGTAGTAATCGAAGACCCCATATGTTTATGTGGGAAGAGGGTAAAACAGCACCATTCCAGTGGTGGTTTGAGAGATTGGTAAGTGGATCTATGGGAGATGCACCAGATTAGAGAGTGACCCCCAAGTTTGGGGAGAGATTTTTTGTGTGTGGTAGATGCGAGAAGGGAGCTGTAAGATGAACGGTGGAACCGGAGGAAAAGTTTTGATGAGGTGGAATCGGTATAGTTACATACTGGGGCAGGGTTAGTTGGGGGGTGTAGATGTGAGGTGTGCCTGTGACAGGGAGAGTGAAATTGGGTGGTGAAGTTTAGTAATGTGGGAGCTGTTGCAATGGAGAAGATGTCCTTTGAGATGAAAGGTATGGTGTATGAGTGGTTTGATATCAGTGGATTCTGTATGGTAGCGAGACATGGTGTCTGAGTGAAAATGAGATGGGATCCTGAGGACCATAGAGAAAGCAGTGATGAGAGCTATGTGTGAGGAAGTTATAGATAGGATGAGACTGAGGACTTGATGCAGATGATGGTTTGGAAGAAGGCATTGGACCGTTTGGCAAAGGCAAATATAGTGTATGTTGGTATGGGCATGTACAGCTGTGGAAGGACAGTGAGCAGTTTTTAAGAAGGGCTTTTGAGTTCGGGGTGGGTGGTTCTGGGAGAGGATGGGTCGTCCAAAGAGACATGGAAGAAGCAAGTGGAGGAGGTAGAGTAGGAGGGTTGGGTTGAGGATGGGAGGAAGCACTGAATCAGGCAAAGTGGAAATAGGGAGTAAGGGCGATTTGCTACGATTGTGAGGTAATTCCAGCCACCCCCATTTTACGGGGACAAAACAAGATTTTAAAACTGTGATTTAGCTACTCGCTTCTACTACTACTACTGTCCACTTCACCAACAATTGCATACAGGCCAGGTCCTACTGCCAACATGGGCAGGCAAAGCCATGGGATTGCAAATTCTCAGCTTTCTGCTACATACAACACACACACCACATGGGTATATTGATTGCAAGACATCGGACAGCCCCTTATTATGTTTATTGCGTGAGGTCTGCGCATATCTAAGGTGTCATTGGGGGTTATCTGGCAGTGGTTGATTTGCTATTGGCTGTCAGCTTTTTGCATGGTTGTATGTAGTAAATACCTTCTGTTTAAAGGGGGGAAAAAAGATCAACCAGCAAATAGAAATATATCATATCAAGAGTTAGTATTTGCTGCATTTGTTGAATTAACATTTCAATCTACTGATCTGTGCAATAACAATGTCACTGAAATGACGGGTATTGGTGATATTTGCTTTTCTAACTATACTGCTGTTGTGCTGTATTGTGGAAAGAGGAGTTTCAAACAATTCCTGTACCTCTTTATCCCCTATCACTCAGAAGGTCACTTAAATTTTTTATTAACGCGGTGGGATTTTCAGAATTAATTTCTAACCCTCATAGGGGGTTTTGACATCAAGCATAAATCAAACCAGCCAGTCATTTCAATTCCAAAATTCTGTGTTATAATTAAAATGTTCTATATGGTTTCCTAGTAGTAAGTATACACCCCCCAAATATGTTTTAGCATCTGAGAATGCACTTCATATCACTACAAAAACAGATCTGTCTGCAACTGAATTATACGGGACCAGCATGGAAAAATTGATTTTCCCGGAAGCTATAAATAAGCTAAAGATGAGAGTTTTTTTTTCGCCATCTTGATTTGTGGATGTCACGTAGCTCGGCCTCCACCATGATTAAACACGGCACACTTGTATTTACGCAATGTCGTAAAATCTTCCCCCGCCGAATGCGGCGACATAGGCCATGTGACAAATGCAACACAATGTATATACCCCACCCATCCCTCTCCCCTGACCCCCCCCCATTCCCCTCCACGACACCCCACCCTTCCCCCTCCCCGACACCCCACCCGTCCCCCTCCCCTGACACGCCACCCCGTCCCCCTCCCCGACACCCACCCGTCCCCCTCGCCGACACCCCACCCCGCGTCCCCCTCCCCGATCAACGCCACCCGTCCCCCTCCCTAGATGACCCCCACCCGTCCCCATCCCGAGATACCCCACCCCCGTCCCCCCCCGCTCCCGAGTAACCCCACCCTCCCCCTAGGACAACCCCCTGCCCGACAACAAACCCTACCCACCCCCCCCCCGACACTGACACCCCACCACACCCCCTTGCATATCCAATGTACGTGCAGCGATACAGGCAATAGCAATATTTAATTAGGATCAATGCATTCAAAATGCCCCTTTAATTGCCACAACACTTTGACCCAATTACGATTGACACAAAAGACGTAAGGCAGAGTAGTCTTTCACATATCGAAGGAATTTTGAATAGCTGCATCTACCGTTTTAAGCGATAGAGCAAGTGTGCATATTTAATTAGCTCATTTTTGCATACCTAGCTGCATATATCGCACCACTTTCAGGTCGAGAACTCTTCAAGCCCGCTTCCTTCACCAATTTACAATCATTTTATAACCTTACGAACTCCAGAAAACTTGTACACAAGCCTGGTAGGAAAATTTCATAAATATGCTAATTAGATACTTAATTAGCATATATTTTACGCCCAAAACTAATCATGTTGAGAACTCACACTGCTTCTTTTCACCTAGTTACATCATCATAGCCCTTACGTACTCAGATAAACATCGGGCACACAACATGGGTTAACATTTTATATCACGGACCGAACGGACGCTGCTCATTTCAATAGTCCCTGTTCCGAACTCGTTTGGCGGGGACAATAATGATGCCCATCCATTATGACACCACTAAGAATGGGCCAAAACAAAAAATCTCATCTTTTATTCTCATTCTTTATTAAGAATTTTGACACTGCCTGATCCAGTTGGAAACGTGCCAGTTACTGTTCTTTCAAACATTCCACTAAAACGCATAATTGCTACGGCATTATCCTTATATATATTACCCATAAGGATGGGGTGTACTTTGACCTAAACAATTTAATTTATTGGAAACAGATAAACCGACACTCACCTCTCTATTGACACAAGGGTATCTCAAATTTCCCATTACTCTTATGACCACCTTCATATGGAAGGGCAAACATTTCACTTCAATACCAATATTTTCCCTCCAATACCAACATTTCCCTCCTGAATACCAACATTTCCCTCCAATACCAAACTTTCCCCTCCAATACCAACATTTCCCTCCAAATACGAAAATTGTCCCTCCCGTCCTGAATACCAACATTTCCCTCCAAATACCACATTTCCCTCCAAATACGAAAATTTTCCCTCCTAATACCACATTTCCCTCCAAATATACCAACATTTCACATTTCCTTCCCGGAATGAGCTTCCAGATTCCTGATTTTTCCAGACAAGACACTCACCTGTCTTCCCTTTGGCTCAGCATCAACAATAGACTCCACTACAAGTGCAGCCCATCACTTTTGCTTAGTGAAAGATGATTCAGCGCCCTCAGTGGTCAGTATTGGCAAGCACTCTATCCAGCAAATCTCGGGGACGACTACAGTAACCGGGGGTTTGGGACTGGAAAGAAGTCTTGCACAGAATCTGGAGAATCCTTGATTACAGCCTCGATGGGCAACCCTAGCAACAAATTGGACATAGAATATTTGGGGGGTAACGATATACAAAATGTGTATGTATATTTAGCAATTTATGATGAGAGGACCCCAACTGCCCTTCACTTTTCATACAACGATCCAAATATCTATAAATAATTTCAAAAGTATCCAGAGTTGTATTATCACCGAATGTCCACAGAATACTCTGTAGGTTCCAAATAAGGATAATCTCATGATACCTATTTTGCTTCTTGATTATGCCACCCATTTTTATTTCGAGGGATAAATGCTGGGCCTCTAACGACAGTGTTCTTGTTTTTTGGCGTCTGCCACAAACTACACATACTCAGTAATGGCATAATTTTATTCAGATTGAACAGGAATTCAATTAGCAGAATTTAAAAAGGCCGACTCAGAGATTTTGAAATTAAAAAACCTTTTTTGTGTATTACTTAAATAGTCAACATCGAGCTAAAGATTGTCACCTAAATCGCTCAATTCCAAAGTTTTGAGATAAACAGATTTTTCTTTTTGATGTAATAAACATGTGTAGTATATAGTGCCATAGGATAAAATGTTATAACCAACACGGATCCGGAATTTTAATTACAATGTTGGTGATTTTCTATAATGAAAGGCATCGATTTGAGTCTTAGCTATGTTCATGCAAAAAATGATTTGTTAGAAAATAGCGGGCACCATTTTGGGGAAATCTCTGAGTCAGCCCTTAAAAAACATTACTTCTGTTCTCAAGTGATCGAGATCTTTGATCAAAACATTTGGCAAGGTATTATAAATGCTGCCTTTGTGTACATAAGAGGTGTTAAAGGTGCAACGAGAGATTTCACATATCATTTCCCTCAAAAAACGAAAGTCTGATTTTTGCCCGAATGTACAGCTTTTCCATTAAATATCCCCATCTAAAAGGATTAACTGATAAATGTTTCTTCTTTGGTTTAAAAATTGGGAAATTTTTCTAATTATTGTATAGAGCAAATACGAAAATGCAGCCTATGTGTTATATTGAAATATAAGGAAATCAAAATCAAACCCGTTTTCTCTCTTTTAAACATTTCTGTAGCAAACACAAGGTAAGAATGTATTGAGTGTCTGATCTATATGAAATTAACTATTATGACACAATATTTGGGTGCTCAAAATCTCTCGTTGCACCTTTAGATTTACTACCCTTTGTTTGCACTCTCATTCATCTTAATGGCATTTTACCTTATGCCTCTGCATTTTGTGAGGATTTCTATCAATGAGGTCAGCTATGTTGTGTAGATGAGACAACTTTGAGTAGACCACCTTTCCTTCTCATCACACAATGGCGACGAGTCCACCAGAGCACCACAACAAACTGGGATTCCTGAATCATGGTGTCATTTTTCAAAGTAGTCAATTAAAGCGATAACAGCACAGTTTTTGAAGAGCGCCCCCAATTTGTTCCAAAACTGCTAAAACGCGATTTTGGCCAGTTTGCATTGGTAACTGGCTAGTAAACTATACCTGTAATTAAAAGCATCGAACATGTCTAATTTATCACAAAAGAAGGAATTTTGAATTAGATATTATATCGGAGATCCCTATATAATTAAACGTCTGCTGGAAACGTCCTCCAATATGGAAATATCCGGTTATTAGCCCCATGTGCGTGTCTTGTCTGCGCTCAGCAGGGCACGGTAAGGCATGTTCAGGCAAGTCAAGTTAGAGGTCTCTTTTTTCGTGATGTGGCCTATTTTTAGATAGACGGAGACAGAAATTTGCGTTTCCATTTCCACTGTTAAGATTACAAGGGGGGATATCCATTCTATTACAAAATCACTTATTTTATGAAAAATATCACTTTTGAGTATTACCAGTCACAGGTATAGTTTACTAGACAACTACCACACAACTATGCAAACATCTCAAATTTTGAAATTGGGACGACTCTCAAAAAATGTTGCTGTTCTTGGTTTAAAGTCTAGTCCTATTTTTTGGCTATACAGGAAATTGGCTTTTTTTCCCATTGTGAAAGTTTGAATTCAGTGCAAACAATTCTCGAATGCATAATTGTAGCAAGCCACAGTTCCGAGTTTAAGCATCTTCAACCTGTCCTTTGTATGTCAAACCCTCCTGGATATCATCCCCCCATCACATACTACTGGTCATATTTACAAACCACTTTTGTGAGAAAATCTGATTGCAAATCTACTGTAACATTTCATGCCTTACCAGAAAGTGGCATAAAGAACAGTTTACTATCTAATTTTGAGAAACATTTAAGACTCTTTGGAGTAAAATGAAATCTCTGTATCCTTTCCTTTCAACCAAAATATCACAATCACATTTTCTACCACCCAGTTCTTCACCAGTGTTACCAGGTTCTTACCTTCAAGTTAGCCATCAACTGACAAAAAATTTGATGTTCATCAAACAAAGCTGTTTTTTTCCTCATTCCTTTCACTCAATTGCACATGTGCTCATGCACCAATCATCCATCAATTGCTTCCCCCATGACCAAAGATGTGCTAAGTTTCCTTGAAAGCCCTCCCTTCTTCCTCTGTTTTTCTACAAGATAAACCGCCCACGACACAGAAGACTAGTGCCCTATTTACTGATTATGTCTCATAATAGAGGTCCATGCTGCAGGAGCCTATGGAAGAATGCAAGTTGCAAGATGCTTGGATCATCTACTAAGCCTCTTCTTATTGTCAAAATGCACCTAAACTATTGAAAAATTGTACATTGTACCAAGGCCACTTTGCAGGTTAATTCTTCTACTGGGAGGGCTGGGTTCTATCACACATTTATTATATTTTTACATGTAGCATTTACTCTTTATAATAATGTATAACTGTAATTATTCGCTTCTACATTCAGGCACAGTTTCTAATACCGTAATTATGCCAATATACTTCCTTCTTTAAAGTGGTGCCCAATACAACAGAGTTGGTCCTACTTTTCAAGAGGTACCACAGACAAACCTACAGACAGACAGACAGACAGGACTAAAAGTAATAACTTCCCCTAATTTGAGTGGGTGGCAGATGACATGTATCCCTAACCTCCTTAAGTTAAAGGTTGTTCTGGTTGTGTTTTAGTTTAAATGTTTACTTCAAGATAATAACAATTTTGAACAAACGCTTATTTTTGCCAATTAACCAATAAAATAAAAGTGAGATTTTTCGGCCCTTCAAAGTTTCAAAATTTAGATCCATTATTTACTGTGTTAAAGAATATCACACACATAAGCATAGCTATGAATCACCCAGCCCACACTATTTTGGACTCATATTGGAAAATCTGCAAAACCATTGTGGCTGATCTTTTGCGATGTAACTTTCTGGACAAACCACTTGCCTTGATGAGGTTCTTGAGTATCCGAAGGTCTCCTAGCAAAATCAATGATTAGTTGCATTGTTCCAGCTGTAAGGGCTTATACATTATTGGTCTTGGTGGTAACATTTAACCGTCTGCCAAAGAGGCTCATGAATCAAAACGCCTTGGTCTAGCCTTTATTTATCTACACTTGTATCTCAATGAACTCAATGCCTCTTAACATAACATTGTCAACTATAGTAACAGTGTCTTTTCAACCAAGTTTTGCATGTCAAGTCAACAAACATGCACAGCTTCTTAAAGTTATACGTTTGCTTGAAAAGAAAGTATTGATAACTTCAAAGCGCATTTATTTCCAACACACAATCAATTTCCTTGCATACTTTTCTTACCATTCCATTGGTGTGGTGCTGAGCAACTACAAATTCTGCTGGGCACAATCATATTGGTACTTGATAAGTCAATTAAGTTGTGACAAAAAACATCTACTCCACTGGTAACTGGTTGTCTGTGGTCTACTGGATATGTGTCCAGAAATCACTTGTTCCTGGTGAAACTGTCCTTTGACGTCCACACTCTAAAGTTTTAAATATTCAAATGGTACTTCGTAAAAATATGTCAATATGTGATCTATCAAATCAACCCAAGACAAATTCCAACTCAGTAATTATTGGGTAATTTGTGACACTTATTGAATTCCAATCGCAGTATTCTTTTCCCAGTGTTATAATTTAATCTGATCTAAAACTGACACACTTTGAAGTGCACAATATACAGTGATTGAACATAAAAGCTTGAGCACAAAATGTGCCCTTCCACAGGAGCTGGGTCAAATCATTGATGTTCTAACATTACAGGTACGAAAAATCCCACTATCACACATTGCATTTATTTTAATCCAGGGCACACAATTAATGTCATCTGTCAAAGGTTTACCTAGATTATATTTGTCCATCACATTGAAGTGCCGTGCGAAAGCATGCTGTTAATGTTTGGGGCTGCAACTGACATCTTTATATAGACTGATTTGTTTTCTGGTTTACAATTCTATACTTTAATCAGTAAAAAATAGGCAGCCCAAAACTTTGTGGAATATTATATATATCCCAATCACATGTGTTGCATTTTAAATATGTGAAGGGTAATCCAGAATGATAAACTCTGAATAGTATAATGTTTGTCAAAACGTTTCCCCCTTTTCCAACACAAAATATAGGTGACTGGGTACATTTGTTAAGATAGATCTACTTCCAGGTTTACTCTTCATCATATTCTGAAACAAAATTCTATAGCTACACACACGTAAACCCGGAAGAGTGTTGTGACATGCTCAACAATGGGAACCAATATGCCATTCAGCACACGTGGCCATGCCATTTGCTTCACAAATTATGACAGCAATTATAGGAGTAAGAGCCTTCCCTTTCTTTGCCTATTTGGGTGGGGGTTTGGGGGGGCGGGGGGGGGCGGTGTACAAAGTGCTTGTGTGAATGGCACTGACATTTAAAATATCATAGAAAAAAAGTCTGCTGTGGGCGGCAATTTGACCATTTCTTTGTAGCCTGCTTTGAGACTGATACTGACTTTTTAACACAAACCAAAATTAACACCATGTCCAACTTACTTATTA
Source organism: Ophioderma brevispina (assembly GCA_023653785.1). NCBI lineage: Eukaryota > Metazoa > Echinodermata > Ophiuroidea > Amphilepidida > Ophiodermatidae > Ophioderma > Ophioderma brevispina. The sequence goes on along the minus strand of JAMKCH010009913.1, from coordinate 81,102 downwards.
GAATGTTAGCTTCATAGCATAGCCTCCTGCACAGCCATTTGGGACTTAGGATACTGATTACCTTCAGCCCCACTGCATCGGAACTCGTTACTTGACGTTGGAGGAAATAGGGCATGATGGGAGCACAGGCGTGAGTAAGAAGTTCAGAAGGTGAAGGACGATTTTCGATGTCATTGGAACCATCTTGATGCAATGTTAAAATCAAGGCTGTAGTTCTGTGAAGAGTAAAACACGATGTCATTCCACTTCAAAGGGAAGATCTGTTGGATCATAAGTATGTTTCTATATTTATGACAGAAACTACCTTATAATCTAGCTAAGACTAAGCATTGAAGGATTTAGTAAAAATGTGGTAATAGGGAGGCACAGACCTAGTGCCGGGGAGCTTAAAATTAACTTTGCCAGCACCTTTATTACACCTTAGATACATGTAAGTGCCTGCACCTCTACCTGTTTGTGCGGATTTCCCCAGTGGGATTTCTCCTCCCTCTGCATGGGTGCTCCCTACCTACTTAACTCCTTTCATCTCTATCCATTCTTTCGCAACCCATTGGCTAGGATAGGTGATTCAATCTGGTTGGCTCGACAGATGAGCCAATTAGGGTGGTTTGGCAGGTTGCTTTATGCTTGTCTGGGATACTAGGTTTCTGATCCCAATTTAGGATTTAGAGGGCCTGATCCTCGGGATATTCACGACTCACAGTGATTCCTATCTGGGGTAGCACATGAACACAGACCCTATGTAAGGCGTGAAGGTGCAACCCCACACGACATCAGGAGATGGGGGAGGTTGTCTCAGGACTCTTTCCACAATGGAGACAGCATCCTCCACCTCTCTTTGTCTGCAAAAACGTGTGGGTGCCACTGGTGCCGGTGACTACTCCGTCTTTCTTTCCCTTTATCTCCTTTATTGGGTTAAGTAGGTTCATAGGTATATACTTAGGTCACAACCAACTATGGTGAACTAGTACCTGCTGCCTGTGTTGGTTTCGTGTGTGCGAAAAAAAAGGCTAAGGGACCATCCCTACCGAAAAGGCAACTGCTGCCTTGCCGAGTGTCACCGTGAAAGACAAAGGCTAAGGGCCCTTCCCCAAAACAGAAAAGGTGCTGGAGACCTGGTGAATCCCAACACATACTATTAGCTAATTGACAAGATGAATAGTTCACAACATAGCACCAGGTTTAAAGCCCCTGATTTAAAGTCTGTGGCCTTCTGAGTCAACATTGGTCTATACCACCTAGCATGATGGGTTGGTCCCTAAGCCTACTGACGCCCAACCCTGATTTGACAAAAGATGCATGGAAAACTTTGTTAGACGCAAAATGCTTTCATCATTAGCACATTTTATGTCCAGACAACTTTCACAACAGCCAAGAAAGAAGAACTCATACATTAAGCACAACTGTATGATATCGCTGTCATCTTCATACAAGAACACCGCATTGTGCACATGAACCATCTACTACAGAGAAAGTCCATGGATACTGGCCACTTATACAGCCTCTGCATGGAAGAACAAGAGAAATGCGGCTTACAGGATTTGTGGGGTTTTCTTTTATCACCAAAGCTCTCAAGTCATGTTCCAACCTTGTCAACATTTAATGAGCGCATCTTGAGGCTTACACTGACGGGCAATCCTGAAACCACAGTCATTTGCTTTTACAGCCCCCACAACGACTATCCAGACGAAACATCTCTCTCACCAATTTTACCGATGAACTTTCCACTGCCACCATACAGTTCCAGCCCATAATCTTCTTTAGCTCCCTGGAGATTACAACTCTAAGCTTGGGCCTGAAACGACGCGCTGTTCACTTGCAGCAGCGAGTCTAACAGAAATGGAATTTACATGAAGGACTTCATGGAACACTTTAACCTTGTTGGCACTATACCAAATTCAAAATCATTCAGGTAGACTGTGGACACACCGACGCCAAATGGAGAACTTGTCCAACTGGACTCTATTCTGGTCATGAAATGAATGGATTAACAGCATTAAGAACTCCAATAGCCTACAACACTTTTGAAGCTGTTAAGTCTGATCACAGAATTGTTCTTGCAGGAGCCAGATAAGTTTTCGTCAGAGTAACACCTCCCAGAGATCCCATGAAAAACAAGTGACTGGAGGAAGGTCGTGGGGATACACAGCTTTGTGAGTCAGTATACTGTAGCGGTACATAACATGTTCAACACTCTTGTTGAGAGCTTGAAGACAAGAACTCCAGTGCAGTATATAATGTCCTCATTTCAGCCAACAAAGAAATGGCATTTGGATGATCCTACCTTAAGAAAGAAGAAGACTACTACTGCCTTTGCCTCAAAACGACAAAGTCAGCAACGCCAGAGAAAAACTGGTCTGCAGCCAAGAAGCACCGTTCTAAATCCACCAGAAGCTCCAAGCAGAACCTTGATTCTGCTAAGGCTGCGCTTGATGACGCTTACAATGTGGTGCATATGAGTGAGCATGTTCAGCGCAAGGCTGAAGCACTTAACGCCCTACATCTTGAAAACAACCATGCTGCTGCCCTGGGAGGCCTTGAGGGAGCCGACCGACAGAAGGCGTACCCCAGGGGCACCTTTAAGAATCAAAGTGAAACAACTGAAGAACGCCTTGAACACATGTGTTTCAGACTTTAGTTGCTCTACTTGAGCAAGCCAGTTCAGAATAACACTAACCTTGATGAACCGTTCTTCAATCACAAGATAGCAACACCCTTCCCATCCGAACTGACCTTTCACTATGGAGGACTTCAGATCTGCCTAAAGAAACTGAAGAACACCAAGACCCCGGTCCGCAACATTCCTGCAGTAGTTTGGAAGAATCCACTATTCCATGATCAACGTTGAATTTTGTACTAACACCTACTTGGAACAAACCAGCTGCCTGTTCAACATCATTCATCATTCCTCGACCAAAGAAAGGCGACCTCCAACAACCGCAAACCTACAGAGGATTACACATAGTCACCACTGGCCCTAATATCTCACTCCATGCTTCTCAACAGAATCACTCCTCACATAGATCCCATTCTCAGACGGACCAGAACGGTTTTTTGTTCGCAAAGGCATATCAACACTACCTCAGACACTTCAGAAGGATCATAGAAGATTTGAGAATTTCCAAGAGAAAGCTTCAATTGTGTTCGTAGATTTTTTTTCAAGGCTTTTGACAGTGATAACAAGGATGTCATGCTGCATATTCTCGCCAATTACGGTATCCCAGATGAGACTGTCACGCAATTGCAATCATGTATGATAACCAATATAGCTTGCAGACACATGGAGGGGCCCACAAAGGAGTTTCCTAACAACCTACTGGAATCCTCCAAGGAGATACTCTTGCTCCTATCTCTTTGTGTCTTGTTGATAGCATCCTCAACAGAGTCTTGACTTCGTAAACGACAAAGGACTCACCATCAAACCCCAGTCGTTCCAGCTCACATGGGGTCAAGCATCTCACAGACCTTGAACTACGCAGATGATCTACTCTAACAGCTGATCTGATATGTGGTGCACAAGATCTACTACATCACTTGAGATGCTGCAGACAATCGCTACATCTAAATGCGCAAGAAAACTGAATATATGACTGTCATGAAAGGAAGATGTCATCAACCTATCTGCACAGCAGATGGTAGCCAACGCAAAGAGAGTCAAGGACTTCAAGTAATCTAGGGGGTCCTACGTTGCCGACAGCATGAAAGACTTCTGTCACGCAAATGACACGCTTGGAATGCCTGCAATAAACTACACGCGCCACTTATGGCAATCTGGATCTCCAATTCAAACCAAGCTGAATTCTTAGAGCCTGTGTAGAGAGTATCTGTTATATGGATCTGAGACCTGGACCATGAAGAAAGAGGCTACCGGTTAGACTGGATGGCACCTACACCAAGCTTCTTATGCGAGTACAAAACATATCCTGGCGCGAGCACAAGACCAAGCCCAGATCTATGGAGATATCCCTCCAATTTTCATCTTCTCTCTGCCCAACGCCGTGCACGAATTTGCCGGTCACTGTCATCGTGCGATTGACCAAGTAGTTTCAGACGTCACCTGTTTGGAAGTTACTGTGCCAAAACAGGGGGTCGTCGCCCCTTTAACACATTGAATTGATTGCTCGAGACTCCCTCAGATCCCTCTGAACCATCCCCAACCTAATGACAAAAGGGACATTTGGCGGGCTACATGGTGAACAGCATCTCGGCGTCGGCGTCAGATTAGATAGATCCAAATAGTAACCCGAAACAATATATTAACATTGTCCATTGAATTTTTGGTTCACCCTGTAGTAGCTAAGATGGACTCAAGAGAGTCCCTAAATGTTTGCTTTATTTTTGATAATAAATTTCCTACCGTTACGAACAGCAAATCAAATTGATGATAATCTTTGCCCACTTCACACGTTCCCCAGCAGAGCGTTTAAAGCTAACAGTGACAAGTTGCTACATTTTACAAGCCAACTTGTTGGCTTCTCTTTTGGCAATGACAAGAGCATACTTAAGTTTTTTCCTTGTGATCCAATAACCTGGTTTGTAGACATTTTTAAAAATAAATGAGCAATTCATAACTAATCCTGTATGAATGTCAGACCTTAAATTTTTTAGGAAATAAAAGGTTAACTGTTCATTTATTGAAAAAATGTGTCGAAGCAAGAAAACATAGTTATATCCGACCCATGATTTTCATTAACAATTCAATTTTTTTACCAACTCAAAGAGAAACCATCAAAACAAGCTACAAACTTAAAACTTGAATTTTGCGTTTGGCTTAAGTGACTGTATTCAAAGAATGTAAGCTGTGGACCGCTCCATAAAAACTTAATATTTTAGTGACAGCATACATACACACAGACACATGCACAATGGACTGCTAAGTGGTCCTCCAGCATAAGCTGGCCAGCCCACAATAAAAGATCTTTGCTCTTTCATTTCAAAAGCTTTTAATATGTTAACATGTTTATTTATTTTAGAGTAAATAAGTGTGAATGAAGTTCACCTTAACAAGGCGGTTCTCGAACCACAAGTGTCGCTGGTTGCGCATCACTTGTTTTTATGATAAAAATTTGGCATTGATGATAAAGAAAGAAGCAAAAGCACTGAGAGAAGTGTTTGTTTTGTAGTCCTGAATGCATTTCAAAAAGGTAAAACAGAAAAGGTTACTGAAATAGTTAAAAATTATGCAATTACTTAATTAAATGCAAATATGCAATTAATGCAGCCAAAATCACCACATTATTATTGTGGGACCTCACTCTATCTATCAAGATTAGAAGTAAAATCTGGCTAGTGGTTTAGCCACAGAGCATTTTACAAAGGTTTAATAACCGAGTCATACGGCCGGAAGGACGGACGGACGGACCACACAGAATTTGGACTAGTTACATGTATGTGCCTCCATGAACTTTCGTTCATGCGACACAAAAATCCAACTGACAGACCCTAAATTTTTTTTTTCCTCTGTTGGCTAATAAACATATTTTTAAGCCTAAGGTTGCGCAATAGGATTTGATCAGACACTAAATTCTGGATTAATTTTATAAGAACCATATTTTTCTCTTCCCCACGGATTATTAGGACATTGGACAAACCAACCATGAACATTATGCATCCTTCCGAGGGGCATTAATCATCATCCCATGTACATGGCAAGTCATACTGAACAGTGATCTGCCAGTCAGCTTCAGCGAGTAGGATGTAAACCTCTGACTGTTGCATCATTCCTGTACGCCTAGAAAAGCAGTGACTGAACAAGGCTATAGATAGACAGAAATAATAAAAAATAAAAAAGAACAACTTGGCATGAATAGTACAAACTTCACTGCCATCTTTTTCTCTTGGTAAGGGGGGCCACTTCCTTGCAGTAAATTTTCATACAAGTGATTTAATAAATCCAGAGCAGTTTCTGTTTCCTCTGATAACCAGCTCCAGGAACAACTAGAAACACTCATGTTCAAAAAATCTCAAAGAACTAACAGCTGCACTCAGCTGCTCACGTAGCTGTCCAGTTTTCACATTACATCCTTGGCATCACCTTTTGCTTCCTCTTTTTTTTAACTGTCGTAAGCATGTCAGACTTCCATCTGGTCTCACTAACACAGCTTTGACACATTTGTTGAGTTTGTTTGGAAAGGAGCACTGTCCAGTTGAGATTATGAGGCCTGAAGTCCTGTATGAGTTGGAACTCCACACTCAGATGGCAGTTGAGACTTCTTTGGAGAGATGCATAGGTCAGGCTTAAGGCATCGGATCGGATGTCTCCTCGCGTGGCCACACAGCAGCTGTTAATCGCTTCCAAATTCCATGCCTGATAACAACAATAACGACATAAGATTTTATTCTTACAACAAACTTTTTAAGTTTATATTTCATTCACATTTATTCCCAAAGTTTTGGCAATACTAAAAAATACAGTCAAGTAAACTTGTGCGATCCCCCTGCAGATGGCAGTTACACAAGTCATGGTTGCTTGGCACAGTTGTCAGTTGCAGGGCTCAAAATTCAATAAATTGTTCTCATGGCATAATATCTAGAAATTAGCAGTTTCTGAAAAATGAAGCCTACCAAAGGGGAAAATGAGTGCAGATGACCTTGACCTTGGTATGTGATCCCTTGACTACAACACATATGAAGGAACCCGTTGCAAACCTTCGACCCAGTTAGTTGTAATCGGACTCAATTTTCTTTTTAAAGACGACCAGCAATAACACAAACTAACCAATTGGAACATGACCTCAAGTTACCTTTGACCTGGTTCATGACCTTTGCCATCATCCACATATGAAGGAACCCCTATTGCACCTTTACCCTCAAGTCTGGTTTAAATCGGGACGTAAACTTTTTCGAAGGAGACGCAAAAACTGGTGTGACACCACATACTACACATACATACATAACGTGACATGCGCTCCCTCGCAATATCTCCCCTCTTCTTTTCAAGCCGGGGATAAAAAGAAAGAGGTACGTTATTTCTTTCAAAATACTGGAAGCATGTCATATCAATTTGGTAAAATTGAAGTTAAAAGCTTAACTTCTTCATATCTACCCTAATTCTACTCTTTTATAAGAGTATGTTTCACACGGTATCAATTATTTTTAATACATGGGTATCACAACTTTAGCTTAATACATGGTTATCAAATGTAGGCTTAGTCACATGATATCAATTTTGGAATGATAACACCTTGACAACTCTTAACTCGGGCAAATTATTTGTTGAGAATTACTTCCTCTGAAAAGTCCTTTAACATGTTTCCTTTAAGGTGAGTACTCATTGAGTGGACGGCATATATTAAGCTATATACCAATGGAAAGCTTATTTATCACACCCCCTCAATTTTAAATATGTAACTGTTGTCATATTTAGCGACCATGATTTGGTTACAAGAGCCACAATGAAAATCGTCTTTCTAGCAACACCACTTCAGCGAAAGTCAATTTTGACTTGGGCGCTTGGGTGGTGATGTCACCGATTGGACAATCGTCGATGCAAGTAAACAAAACCGATTCACTGTGTGTGCTAGTAGGGTGTCGGGCTGCTGCACTTTCGAAGACTACCATATTTTTTTCTAAAATTTGCTCACCCTAAATCAGATTTAGTAATACAGATACAGATATTGTCTGTTGAAGTATCTTGGTAGATTTGATGTGCTCTATCCACTCATTCACCATAGAAGGGCGTTCAGGCCGGCATTTTGTACATACTGAAGCCTTGCCACGCTTCGCAAGACACAGCGTGCTCCCCCAGAACTCTCGCTGCGAAATACTATAATTGTGTGCAATTCTAGTAATACCAGTGAGCTTCCACTCAAGTTTAATAATAATTCATGATATATCAACATATGGTGTATATATTTGTTTTCACATTTTCGTACTAAGGATGGCCTTATCACGACTAAAACTTAAGCCCTGAATAGCAATATTTTATTATTTCGCGGCTTGATGGCATCATGCAAAATCCGTCGGAAAGCCCCTGGTATCGTATTTTGTATACCTTGAACCCCAATATCAAAATTCTTTTGTTCTTATTCCTGAGCAACATTCCACTCATCTCCCCTAAACACTGACATAGTCTAATTAGGCAAACACTAATTATCATCATCAGCTGCGTGCACGTGCAAGACCCCACACGAAATTACTCCAGCCTCCGAAACTTACTATGACAAATTCCATTTGTTTCTATGAGAAAAGCATGCTTATTAAACCTTCGTTTGACAAAATCCCATTTTTTTCTACCATTATTTGTATTTATAATCGCAGTATACTATACTCAAACAAAATCACAACGTAATTGGATTTCTCAAGACGTGGATGTTTTCTATAGATTTCCTAATTACGGTCACCCAGTGATTCCCTGCGTTGGCAGTTTCTTTTTTTTTTTAACAAAAAACCAGAGTTCGCCCCAGTCATGAATAAATGTAAAATAGTAGTACTGATGATAAAAACTTATGGGCGAAAACAACACATGCACACACAAGAGCGGCAAGGACATTTTTATAGAAAAATTGCTTCCCGCCCTTGCAAAAATGTTAGCGCAAATAATTATATATGCAAAGGGTCGACAATTGACAGGTGTGACATCCAAACCCAGGCACGCCTAGTAGGGCGAAGAGCCAAGAATTACGTTGACAAAAAGTTGAAGGGAAGTCATAGTCATAGTTTCAGTGTTTTCGTGCAAAAATCAAACTCTTGTTTCGTTCTTTTTTCATAAAATGATAGATTTTATGAAACTAAAAATATTTTTCTAAATGAAGCAGTTACATCAGGTAAAAGAACTCATATTTTTACCCGAGAAATTTGTCTATTTCCCAGCGATTCGGGGTTTGTTTACATTGGAAGAGGGCATTGCGCAACAAGACTCGTTCAACATGTCCAATCGCCTACGTCACTGAATTTGCCAAGGTCAGAGAAGGAAAGCTTGGGCGTAAAATTGCAACCAAATATAGAATTAGTTTTTGGTTTATAGCGGCTATATTACACGATTATTTTTTTTGCCCAAAAAGATATTTTGGGCATCCTGAAGTCATAAGCTTTCAATTGGTATATAGCTTAATATATGCCATCCACTCAATGAGTATCACCTTTAAAATACATTGGTCCTTGGACCGCTTGTGTCACCTGTCTTCACGGTTTGTGAATGATAGGCCTCTTTGACCTTGATATGTGACCTTTGACCTCATAAACAGATGAGAGTTTGCATGTAATCTCCATAGACCAAGTTTGGTTCCAATTAACTTTAACTTTTCAAATGAGTTCAATTTCGCATTTTCAGTCTTACAACTTGACATCATGAATTTTGACCTTGGTATGTGACCTTTGACCTCATCAACAAATGAGGGATCCCATGTTGCACCTGACTCAAGTTTGGTTCCAAATGAACTTCAACTTTTCAAATGAGGTAAATTTTACATTTACAGTCATCTTACAACTTGACCTCACATGACCTTTGACCTTGGTGTGTGACCTTTTACCTTAAATGCCCTTTGACCTTGGTATGTGACCTTTTACCTCATCAAAAAATGGGGGATCCCATGTTGCACCTGACTCAAGTTTGGTTTAAATCCATCTAAGTGTGCGGATATCACAGGCAAATGTTAACCCTTTTTCACGACAAAATCAACAACAGACAACAGTGGACGAAGTGATTCCTATGTGTCTTCCTGCCTTAATGTAGGTGACACAAAAATGAACCAGATTAGGAAAATTTTTAGTTGTAGGATCAAAGAAAGAGTAAACGGCTTATACCACCCAGTCCTGTTCAATAATCTGGTTCATTCTGGCTTGTTGCAGAAGTAAGATTTGTGCATGAAGTATTCTCGCATTATCCACACCACTTTTTAGTAACTGTAGTCCTCCTTTCATCATCTCGTAATATTCGGGGAGAAATTTAATTGCATGAGGGAGCCAGTAGTTCGCAGTATGGTACCTGACCAATCTGTAAAAATAAACAAAAGTCTTATAAAAACTAATCTAAAGTTATGTACATGCAGGAACCTGTGATGGAAAATAAGTAGAGTACCTATTTCCTAGCCACTTGTTACAACAGCAATTACAAAGAAAATGTATTTTTTTTGTGTTAGAATGATTTTTTAATATGTCAATTTTGTAAACAATGAATTTTGTCAGCTGCCATGCCTCATTTTGATTTATTGTAGTATTGATTGATCAAATTGGGGGGGCAAGTAGTACATTATTTGGGACCCCCCTGACTTACCCGGAAGATATTCCTCTCTTTTGATATCAGATGATAGACCATATTTTTCTCATTGTCTTCCTGAAATTTGAGCCCTCAAAACCATTTCATTCCATGGGATATAACGGAGGAACAAACCGCCGGTTTAATGGTTAACCATCAATATTAGCACAGTATTGAGTAGGGCTTTGCAATATGCATTATTGCTTACCATAAAAACCACAAATTTGTTTCCCACGGTACTTGATGGGGCCTATGTGCAAGTGCCAGGCTCTCATATCAAGTAGAGAACACGATAGACATAAATCGGAACAAGCACCTTTAAGTCCTTCACAATAAACTTGCAAGGATTCATCTCTCTGCTGATATTAGAATACCAATTATTGATCTTATGAACTCTCTCCAAGACCCTGGAATGGGTACTGGTCAACTCAATACTTATAACTTACTCTTTGTCACTGCACAATCCTGTCAGAACTGCCGGCTGCCAGTGCACTTCCCATTCACTTTTCCCAACTTCTTGAGGCGACAATTTATCATCCGATTTTCTCCTCTTTATCCTTTTCCCCTTTTCTTTCAGGCCATTAAGGCATACTTTATAGACCTCTGTGGCCGCAGATGCAAGATGGTTGGTTCCTAGGCATTCTAGAAGTGTGAGGGCAAGGCTGGATAAGAAGAAAGCAAATCGGCAGTGCAAGCAGTACGGAATGACAGTGCAGAGCAGAGGGTATCGACCTTTGACATGCCAAGGACTTTGCTGGAGTCTAGTAGTTATCATCTTGAACAACTGCAATTGAAAAAATAACTTTTTTAAACCATTTTCCTCACTTAACCATCCTAGCAGCATAATTAAATATTTTCATTTTCATTCCAGATATTGGGTACAATGTGATTTCAAACAAATGCAATCAATCTATCATCATATAAAATAAAAACATTAACTGTTAAGAGGTGCAACAGAGATTTCACATATCAGGTGTCCCTAAAAATTTGAAAGTTCTGATTTTTGCCCTGATGTAAAACTTTCCATTCAAAAATATCCCCATCTGAAAGGATTAAGCTGAGAAATGTTTCTTGGTACAAAATTGTGAAATTTCTAATTTTGTATAGGAGCAAATACGAAATTCAGCCTTTGTTTTATATTGAAATATAAGGAATTGAAAATCGTCTTTTTCTCTCTTTTTAAGATATTACTATAGCCAAATACAAGGTAAGAAATCTATTGAGTGTCTAATCTATATGAAAATTACTATTATGACACAATATTTGGGTGCCTCAAAATCTCTTGTTGCACCTTTAAGATTGAAGAACCAATCAGCAACAGATGAAAGAAAATTGGTGGAGTGAATAAAAACTACATGCATATTTGCATTATGCAAAATGGTCCACACACAAGAGTTTGGTCACACCAATTTGTACCATTCTTTAAAGCAGAACTGTACATTTTCAGAAAATATAAAATTTCTTCAATTTGTTCTCAAATGGAAGAATATATATATTTTATGCACAAAAATTAAAAACCATAAAACAGGGAAGAATAAATATGATTGATAATTCATTGATAATAAAGCCACAAAGGTCACCCACTGATCAAACAGGGTGCATGCCGTGGGAATCAACTCTAGTTTTGATTGTTTTTATATTATTAACAGCATGACCCACTGTCTACTGAAGAAAACCACTCCAGAGTGGTTTCAATATAAAATCATTCTTTTCACCCACAGTGCACTGATTTGCACTTGATCATTTCAAAAATATCAATTTTGAAAAATCTTGAGGGTGCACTATTTTTTCAAATGTGCCAGTATCTCTTTAACTTCTACATAAACAGATAATTGATTAGGTGACTTTGGAATCATAAAAACATATCTTTGGGATTATTTATATTAAAGTACACTTATATGTCATTTTCCTGCTCAAGATGTCTCATTCATAAAACCTGACACAAGTATTACATCAAAGCACTTACTTTACATTCACAGATTCCCAGTAGTTTATTCTCTTCCTCGTAAGCCTGAAGAAGTAAGGCAACTACAGATTTGACCAATTCCGGAACACCATCCACAGGACTCTGCCAGCTTTGCCAGGCAATGGCGAGTACTTCATCTACCACCTGTGACTGGGGACTAAATATCCGCTGTCCTGATGAGGAGAACGATGAGGATGTATCAAGAGGATCTGGAGATGAAGAGTCTACTTGAGATTGGTGAAGCACTGGGAGGGCATTCTTGGCAGCTTGCAGCCAAAATGCGAGTACTGCAAACATATAATGAAAATACTAAAATGATGGTGGTACACACTCAATAATAATATGCAAACACTCTCCTATATATGCATTTTTTTACTAATACTAACTTTTGAATGATTATGATTTTACAACAGGCATTATTAAAGTCTCACTCAGAGATTTTGAAATATAATTTTTTTTGTGCAATAATTGAAAATAGTCAACTAGAACTCAAGATAGTCACCTAAAATCTTCAATTCCAAAGTTTGAGAAGAATGGTATTTTTCGTTTTCATGCAGTAAACATTTATGTATGAATAATAATGCCATAGGATACTGTGTAAAACAAAAATTCCGGATCCGGAATTTTATAACAAAGTTGTGATTTTCTATATGAAGGACTTCGATTTGAGATTAGCTATTTCCCACAGTAATTAGTTTATGGACACGCATTATGTATATGCAAAAACCCCAATTTGTTTGAAAATTGAGGGCGCCCTCCTGGGGAAAATCTGAGTCAGCCTTTAACAGTATTTCGAGATTTCACAAGTTCAATGTCTGACTAATTTAGAATTGTCAAGCTTTCATTAGGAGTACCTGACAAGCTTCTTTGTGGCAAAATAAACCAGAATATGAAAAAATACAATGTTCACCGAACGTATGTGTCATCTGCTGTTACAGTTTGTGAATGGGGAGAGGTCACATTAAGTCATCAAGGTCACATGAGATCACCAACACGTGGGACACTACCCAAGGACAATTGTATCCAAGTGTCATGAAAATTTGACATATGTGAATATACCAAGCAATTTGATAATTCTGACCATTTTGGGGCCATGACATATAGATGACCTTTGACCCACTCTTGAGAGGGGTAACTTGTGGGGCACTACCCAAGGACAATTACATGAAAATGTGTGCATGTATGTGGAAACAGTGGGCAATTTACCACAGACAGACAAAAACACATAGATACACACACAGACACACACACTACCAAAGTAGTCCCTGTGTGCCCTCTTGCAGACGACGCAAGAAATGAACCATGTCGGCCAAGTACAGAGACAGCACAAGTGGCAAGTGTACAAACTACAGCACAGAGAGAATGTGTATCATCTTGTGAGTGCAACAAGGTCGTAAGTACAATAGCTGCCATTCGACAAATTCCCATCATTCCCATCATTCCCATCAAGCATACTATTATATTATGCCAAGTCTTCAGGTGACGTGACACAGTAATCTGTAAAACCATTTCAAGAGCCACTAACTCAATGAAAGACAAAGTGAGAGTTATGCTAATACATGGCAGCACACAGATGTATCACATGGCAGCTATCGCACATACAACCTTCTTTCATTCACATGAAAATATATATCTCACTCTATATACCAGGATGTCCTGGGTATACACACCTTGGACAGCATGGTACTGCATATCTCTGGATTCACAACACAAACGGCAAACCAATGGAAACAGGATATCAAGAAGTACTGCCTGAATTTATTAAAAAAAATCAGTATTTCTACAATTAGTTATATTTCAGTAACTTTCTATTTCATCCAACCACCCCACAATTTTCTCCACATTCTTATTTTGGACAAGTTGGTTTTCAAACCTACAGGTTCCCCTCCCATAATATCTGGGATCGGTGGTTGTGGTCAAAAATATTTTCCCATAATCAGAAGAATGCCTATTTGGGATTTGGTTGGGTTGGTGATAAAAGAACACTTACGTATGTGAAGTATTGGATGCAAGTACATTTGGGTGGTATGCTCATTACAACACATTTTTCAAAAGGATCTGGGTTTGGGATAATTAGTTAAGGAAGATTTGGCATGAAAAGTGCATAGGGAATGATACAATAGGTAATTGATACAACCATCCTGTCAGAGGTGGCTGATCACACACTCGGCAAAGTCAAACGCCTGCCAAAGAAACCTTGGATTAGCAATGAGGTGCTCAAATTAGCTGAGGAAAAAAGTCTCCTTAGAAAATCCAGAAATAGCCCTGCTCAAGATCAAAGGTACAAACTGCTTAGAGCAGAAATACAAAGGAGAATAAGGACAGATAAGACAGCATGGCTAGAAGAACAGTGCCAGAAGATTGAAAAGCTGAACTTGGCAGGAAAATCTAAGCAGATGTTTGAAACAATCAAATGTGTTAAAAGCAAATGCACAAGGCCAGCTCAACAAGCATGCATTAAAGATGAAAGTGGAAACGTTCTGGACAAGCCTGATGACATCATGAAACGATGGAAGGAGTACGGAGCTAAGTTGTTTGAAAGACCACCAGGGGAACTTCCACTCAATGAGGATAAAATCCCTACAGGTGATCAAGAACCACCACCACTTCTCTCAGAAGTCAAAACTAGAATTTCGCGGTTCTCGGCTTTCGCGCTCGCTATATTCAAAGACTATAGCTGTGGCCGCCCCATGAAAAAAACTTAACACTTTTTTGACACAACACATCCATACAAACACACACCACACACTACACCACATCATCAACACGCACAACGAATTGCTAAGTGGTCTGCCAGCTATAGCTGGCGGCCCACAAAAAGCTTTAACCGGCTTAGTAAAGGCAAGTCGCCAGGCTTAGATGGGGTTCCAGCTGAACTAGTAAAAGCTATTGGACCAGAAGGCATCAAGATGCTTCATTAAATTATGTACAAGTATTTGGACTAGTTGCCACTGGCCAGATGACTGGAAGATCCGGAGTTTAGTTCTGTTCAAATCAGGTGATCCCAAGCAGTGTTCAAATTACAGAACAATAGCACTCATCAGTCACACAGCAAAATTCTTCTGATGATCATAGTGGATCGCTTGACATATAAACTGGAGCAAGAACAGCCAGAAGCCCAGGCTGCATACAGGAAGGGAAGAGGGACTAGAGACATGCTTGTATGCTTGCAAGTCCTCCTGGAAAAAGTAATCGCCATAAACCAGCAAGCTTTTATAATGTTCATAGATTATTCAAATTCCTTTGACTCTGTGTCGCAGCAAGTATTTGCTGCAATGAATGAGATGGGTTTCCCTAAACATCTGGTAGCTTTACTACATAGCCCTCTATGTAAACCAAAGGGCAACTATACGATGGAATGGTGAACATACAGAAGAGTTGAAATTGGTAAAAGTGCAAGACAGGGCTGCATTGTATCACCTCACATCTTTGTCACCTATACAAAAAAAGGGATGAGAGATGCAAGGTATCTAAGTTTGGCATCAAATTTGGGGTATACCCATATCCAACCCGAGGTATGCAGATGATACTGCTCGGATTGAGGGATCAAAAGAAGGCTCTCAAAGAGCTGACAGAAGCAGTAAACACAGCAGGCACAGAGCTGAACCTGAGTCTTAATGTTAAAAAGACAAGGCTAATGGTTTGCTGGAGTAGATCCGGAGGAGGGTTTTGACATCATGATTGATGATGAAAAAGTTGAACAGGTTAAAAGCTTCAAATACCGTACCTAGGTTCACTAAAAGTGCCACAGCAAACTGTGGTAATGACATCAAAGCTCGGATTGCAATGGCTAAGTCAAGAATGATTCAGCTCAGTGACTTGTGGAAGGATAGAAACCTCTCTGTGTGTCTTAAAATGAAATTGGTCAGAACTCTGGTTTGGAGTGTGCTCCTCTATGGTGCTGAAAGCTGAAGGCTGATGAAAATAGGATCATGGCAGCAGAAATGTGGCTATGGAGGCGCATGCTTAATGTAAGCTGGAAGGAGATGAGAACCAATGCGAGCATCCTTGAGCAGCTTGGAGTAAAAAGACAGTTGCTTGGTAATGTAATAAAACTCAAACTGAATTATTTTGGTCACATAGTTAGAGGCAGCGGAAGCCCTCTCTATGCATGAACCGTCAACTGACTGCAAAATGAAAGAGGATATACATAATTCAACGCTTCCATTAGCATGTGAGCAGAGGACATCACAAAACTTCACTCATGTAACAGAGACAAAAACTGTGATACTAGACTTACATTTACATGTTGGGTTTGATACTATCAGATTTCATCAGGCAACTGATGATCTGTTGTATTGGTCCTATGCTTGAGAAGGCTAGGGATATTATTTAGCTTAAAACTAAACCCCTGGAACACTGAACTCTTGAAAAACAAAGGCCATTTTTGAGAATTGTGCACAACTTACAGTTTTGCTGCAAACTAATATAGTTTTGCTGCAAGCCTTTCCAACACAAAATATCTGTTGAAATAATGGAGGCTTGGTTAAAAATGCACAAACTATCAGGAAACTACCTCCTACATATCACAGCACATATTTTTGACCATGAGCAAATGTTTTGATTCTCATGATCAGGAGAAAATAGGAAATACACTTATCTTTTAAAATAGGCTGAGGACATAAGCCTGTGATAATATTCACAGATGTAGCAAATCATAAACATGATAGCAAAGACATAGGATTTTAAACATTGGACAATGGACTCAAATAGCTCCAAAGACCTTTAACCTATTGATCACCTCATCTGACCTATTCATTTTGAGCAACATTAATGAATACATTTCTCAGTGATTACAGCTTACCTTATCTTGCAACAGGGATTCATTCTTACTACACGTTAGAAGGCCTATAAGAACGGATAGTTGGCTAAATTGTCGAGTGGATGTTTCACCTGATGGACACCTGCAAGTGATGTTGACACTGCCAATATCCAATCTAGAATTCTCTGGTGTATGAGTGGCTATGAAAGCAAAATAACTTGACGACTGTAAGGAGAAAACGTTGGCTTTACGACAGACTTGTGATCCATGTAAACGGAAGCATATGTTTATCCTACATTACCATAGTAAGTACTAACTAGCCTGGCTTCTACAAGTTGTTATAAAATCCAGTCATAGAGATTTCTCCAAGGGGTTCCATTTTGGACCGAGGGTGTAATTAGTCAATCCCACAATGCACGCGTTTTGGGAAATTTCACCTCAACTGGCAGTCATGTGATCCCACAAAGATCCTATTCTTAACACAGAAAAAATCCTGACTTCTATGCTCATTGTTCGTCCACAAAGATCGTTACTTAGGGAATTTTTAGATGATTATGGAAATTCCTGTAGTTCTTAAACTTTGGAACACTTTTTATCCCTAAGTACTGACATAAGTTTTGTACAGTAACAGTATAGGGCCAATGCCCCCCCCAAATGCATTGTGGGATGCTTCAAAACACCCCTTGATTTTGGACTGAATTCATCTATCACAACAAAAGTGGATTGGCAGTGAAAACAAAAAAAAAATCTTAAGTGAAAGAAGTTGTCCATATTTGTTACAACACTTCTCAATTCTTAATTCTTCTCATGTTGCCAATTTGGCACAGTTTTTTTTTAGTGTGCTTAACTCCTCAGTGTGTTTATTTGAGTATGAGCTAGCTGAACATCAATCTATTATGTCTTGAAATAAAAAAAAAAAGACCAAATACATATTTTAATTTTGATTATCCTAAGTAACATATCAGAGAAAAAGTTTGACTTCTTGTCTGTCTTCAGTTTGAGTCCACATTCCCAGACAATAGCTGTTTTATTTATAATTTATACATGACTGTGGCCTGTGTCTTTTTAGTCTTGCTTCAAGATCTCCTAGTCAAGGTCTTTAATCATATAGCACTACTGGTCTGTCTGTAATCACCCTTAGTTACAAAATCTTGCAGCTTTCCTTGAACCCCCTCAATTTTCTGATTAATCGTTTTTCTTGTGTGGGAACCCATGACAAAAACTTCCAGACTTGACGATTGGGTATGACAAAGTTTTGGTTGCCTCGTTCACGATCTGATTAGTGGACACAATTCAGTTAGTGGGTTGTCAAGTTTCACGGTAGCTGCTTGCCACTTAAGTATAATCAAGATTTGATGGTTGTTTCTGGGGTTAGCTTCATGAATATAGCATTTTGCAGCATTTGAATTCCATTCCTAAGTTGCTGCCAACGGATCTAATAGTCAAGGTTGGATTGTAGCGTGCTATCTCTTGACTAGTATTTCTAGATGAATAGAAACACAGTCATCGGACCTTAATGTCAAGTTCTGCCGATTTATAATTCTGTTTGCACCAAAGTGCCAATTGTTGACTGTTGAGGAGAGAGGGACATTATATGTTTAAGAAGAAAATCTGAGGAAATTTTGTTTTGTCATATGCCTCCAAAATTATGGAGCACTGCTTTAATAATATACTCCATATATACATACCCATCTATGCCTTCCATACTCACAGTTACTATGTAGTTTTAGCATATTTAGAAAGCAATGTAGCAGCTTCTTCTTTGTGGGTGCTGAATTCAGCACCAGTTGGCTAATGCACTGCATCCATTACCTACATATTCTTTGGAAAAGCTGTAAATAATGAAGGGAAATCCTACAATAATACGTTCATGTATAAGTTTAATTGTGTATCAAATACTTACTTAATCAATGATGGCCAGGGGATGGAAAGTGCAAATAGATTTAATCCCGAGCAAGCGTCTTGTTAATTTTACTCAGTTTTCTTCCTTCGATGGAAAATAAGAAGTACTTTACAGATCAAAACTTGGCCAAGTGCTCAGATATGTAGAAAACCGTCGCATCAGAGAAGGTTGTAATAGGGCCGATTTTAAGCTTATCGATCCTGGATCATGAATCGCAAAAATAATTCTCCTCCCTACTGATCTCACAAACCGATCCCAACCAGTTACTACAAAGCCTAGAAAAAATGGTAAAAACTCATTTCAAACTCACCTTATATGCCAAATGAAAGACATGTTTTGATGAATTTATCAATCTAGCATAAGAACCAACCAGAGTCATCAGAGAAAACATTCACAATATGGTTAACTACAATATGAAGCATTCCTGCGCATTTGTATCACAATGTTTAAAGGTGACTGATTCACAGTCAGCATATGCGGGGTATGTTCCTGTAATTCGTGATGAGATGCAGGCCTTGTAAATCTAGAAATTGTTTGGAGCTCTGTTAATTCACACTCCTATTTTTACCGAGGAGCATGATAAGGAGACTTGATTTTCAAATTCCAAGCCTTAAAACATACATACAAAGAGCAAGGAGTTCAAAAAAAACATCCTGGACGTTTAGAAGGAGCTCTCGAGGAGACTCCGGGAGCTATTGCTCTCCTCAAAAAATGAAGGCCTGGAGATGAAACAGTGTTGCAAATTGGCCGAGGTATTCTTTTCATTTTATTAACAATTAATGCAAGTTGTTGGAACAAAATTTGTGACAAACTTTTTCAACACAAGTTCAAACAACAAATCATTAGTTTTTATCAGATATTTTATAAGGGGGTGTTGATGTTTCATGTACTTTAATACAAATTTGCAGAAATATTTATTCTAGAATATTCTAGAATTTCACGAACTTTCCAACCCATCAACCGGAATCAACTAATCAATATGGCTGACGGGCTTGTGCTTGTCACTGCCGTCGGCCAACTGCAGAGATGATGCGGTGGAGAGGGTATCATGGAGCAGAAAACCTGGAAAATATTTTTTTTCCAACATTTCTGTGTAAAAAACTGATCGCATTTCAAGTAGATTGAAATTTATCATTATAGCATAAGTAATAAAGAAAGTACAACAAATGTCAGAGAGCATATTTTACAGTGTAAGAATATCCACGGTGCAAATCCCTTGGGTTTCTGACATCACAGGAATCAGTATCTGAAACGGAATCGGCCGATCAACCTAAACATGATCGGTGATCGGCGAATTCAGAAGCATTGTGGATCGGTTCTACACTATGCTCAGAAGCTACATTGGAATTCTGGCTTCCATAATACACAATTAATCATTCAAACAAATGCCTGTCACTAACCTGCTGCTTATCATATCCAGAAGAGCTTGGAGAATATGATGAACATTCTGCCTAACCTTTGTGTTATCTGAGCTACCCTCATCCATATGGATGGCATCCTTGAAAGGCACACTACACTGCTCCATAGGATGTCCTTTCAGCTTATCTCCCATATATTGACATATTGTAGACATATCTGGCCCCTACTTGACACACGTGCAAGTGGGAATGGTAAATGAGTAGTTGTGCATCCGGGTTACTCATCACTTTCTGAGACCTGCCATCTGTCAAAGCGTTGTAGCTGGGTGATATGAAACTGGGGGAAATTGCATGTAGGGCTTCTCTCACATTGGTATTCTCTTCCAGTAAATTGGAAACTAGCCTCCAGATTACAAATCCAAAATGAGTCCATTAGAGAATTGCACTTGGTTGTGTTTCTAGTTGAGCCATCACATGGGAATATCACTATTTTAAGAGGAACATGAAGTCCCGGCTGAAACTGTTCCACATGAAAAAATAACAGTTCTCTCCCATAGATACATTGCCACAGACATACAACTGTGTCAATAAAAACTATACACATCTAAGTAAAAATTATTAAAAATAGACTGTGCATTTTTTTTAACTTTAGTTTGTTAGACTAGTTCCTATAGCTAAATCCTCGCTTTTCCATCCAATTGATGGAACCCTAACCAGATATTGTCATTGAACACGACGGATAATACCCTTTGGGGTGCCGTTTCTCCCTTGACGGTTCCAGAAACTAAAGGTACAAGGCCTGTACTCATTGTGAGATAACCGTTTTTCAAACAAAAGAACATTATACAGATCTGAGTGATGTATTATCATGCATGGAACAATCAATATTTATTTTTCTAACAGTGAAAGAACCAAAGGTTATGTTGTGGGAGAAATGGGTGCCTCACTCTCAGGGGGACATAATCATGAATCCCATGTACTACTACTAAACCAAAGTTTTTAATCCCGGTTTGGTCCCCGTCAACGGGGGTGGCCGGATTCCCCTCACATTTGCAGCACCGCCCTGACTCCTTCCTTCATTTCACCCGATTCAATGCATCCTCCTCCTCACCCAACCCGCCTACTCTCCTCCTCCACTTGTTTCTTCCATGTATTGTCTTCTTTGGACGTCCCCGTCAACGCTCACCTCGAACTCAAAAGCCCTATCTAAAACATGCTCGTCATCCTTCTCAACACATGCCCATAACCAACCGTACATATTCCGCCTTCGCCACCGTTCCACCGCCTCAACTTCCAACCCAACATCGCATCAAGTCCTCAGTCTTTCATCCTGTCCATCAACTCACACCACACACGCTCTCATCATTGCTCTCACTGTCCTCCTCAAAATCCCCCATCTCATTTTCGCTCAGACACCACGGCTCACTCCCATACAGCACACTGATCTCACACAGCTCTTTAAAAAACAAAAAACACCATTCCTTTCATCTTCAAAGGATATCTTTTTCCCATGCAACAACTCCCCACATTCCTAAACTTCACCCACCCATATTTCACTCGAGCTGTCACAGCCACCTCACATCACCCACCCCCACTAACCTTATCCCCAAGTATGTGAACTCCTTCACTGACTCCACCCCATCTCACAACTTTTCCTCCTGTTCCCCCCTCCCCCCCGCCCCGCCCCCCCCCCACCCCCCCCCCTCCCCCCCCCCCCCCCCCCCCCCACCGGCGCCCCCCCCCCCCGCCCCCCCCCCCCCCCCCCCCCCCCCCGGCCGCCTCCCATCCCTACAGCTCCCTTCTCACATCTTCTACACACAAAATCTCTTGTCCAAACCTAGGGGTCACTCTCTTCTCTTTGTGCATCTCCCTGGACCATTTCCCACATTGCTCAGCACCACACTGAAATTTGATTTTACTCTCTCCCACATACCCCACCTGGGTCTACCTTACTTCGCTACCACCTCCCTCCTCCCGCCCCACTCACCACAACTTTTGTCTTTCCAAGGTTTACTTCAACCTTCCCTGAAAGCCTTCTCCATTTCCAAAACTTCTCCCCCCGGTCCCTCCAATGTCTCACTCATTAAAACCAAGTCCTCCGCCTACAACATCTCCTTAAAACAGCAAACCTTCTTTTGCACTCTCTACCCCTGTGACCACATCAATCACAATTGCAAAAGCACTGGCGAAAGTATAGAACCTTGATGCAGTCCCAACAAAACAACCCACCTTGACCTCACCTCCTCTGACAAATCAGACCCCACTCTAACGCTCGTTTTTTCTCCTTCATACAAACTCATCACTGCTCTAACCCCTACTTCTGGTATCCTCTCTCTTCCTCATCGCCCACGCCATCACTTTCCTAGGTACCACTATCAAAATGCCTTCTCCAATCTACAAAACACATATACCGCTTCTTCCCTTTAGCTTGATATTCCTCTTGCACCCTCCTTAAAATAAACACGGCCACAGTCGTTCCCTTCCCTGGCATAAACCCCAAATTGCATATCATCCACTTCCACTATCTTCCGGATCCTATTCGCAGAACTCTCTCCACAATCTTCATTGCATGCTCTTAACAAAATCCCACCCCTATATGCACCACAACTCATTGCAGTTCCCGTTCCCTTTAAAAATTGGATTACCACCTCCACTGGCCCACTTCCACCGGCATCATCCCCCATCCAACACTCTGACACAACTCCATCATCACCTACTCCCTATATTCAATCGCACTAATCATCTCAGCATACTCTGGGGCCAAACGCCCCTTTCCTTTTTAATTTCTCGTGATTGCCGTCACCACTTCTTCCCGGTTGACCTTCTTAACTGCCCTTCCACCACTCAGCCTCACCTCTGATCCACCATTCTCCTCATTCATGCTTCTCTTCCATGTTTGGATTCTCACTCAACTCACTCAGCTCCTTCTCTGCCTCCTCCTCATAGCTTTCGCAACCACGTCTGTGCTCGTAACATTTGGGAATTTGACGCTGTGATGAAATATTTGGAACAGCCACAAGTCTTGTTGGAGGAAACAAATGTGCGGACAAACGCCCTAATGTGGAGGGACAATTTAACCCTTCCCTATCACACTCCCTCCGAGTGCCAGGGAGGGACATAATGAAGAAACCAGTGTTGAACAAGGAACAATAAAGGAAAGGATGTGTTGGTGTTCAAAGGTCTCAGTTTACTTTCAACAAAGTTGTTTTATGGGCTCTACCTTCTGCTGAAACTGGAGAAGGCTGCGACAACAAGACTCTTGGAATTGTATTTCCCAATGCTACATGACTGTATTTATTGGCAATTGTGACATTATAAAGTTAAGAAATATGTTATATCAAAAAGAGCAGACACTTATATCATTTTTTGTTTAATTTCGTTTTTTTTACTAACCATTGTCCTCACATCACAAGTATGTAAAACTAATGCCTCATATCCACAGGTGAAGCTTAGTTACATTATGCGGCCTCTCCTGCTGTTTATTACATGCTGTAAAGATCACTGTTCAGAAAAGAAATACATAACTTTGGTTTTATGGGAAACAAAATTTATTAGAGCATTTAAAATAAAACGATAATAATGTTAAATTTATGATATCTACCTTTCTAAAAATCATACATTCTTGATAATTCCAAATTGTGGTTTTGCATAATTTTCAAATTTCTCCCTTCATTTATTTGGCAAGTAAGTTTTGCCAAATCTGTGTCAGGCCAGGTTTTCCTATTGAGGGCCTGCTACTGGTATCCTGGAACAGTACTACCTGTCCCAGGGCGAGTTGTCGGCGGCTAAACCAAGCACCCCCATTGGGTTTTTAAGAAATAGGATGAGGAGGGTAGCTGGTTTCCCCCCGGTTAGAATGAAAAAGAAGAAGATCTACCTACAAGGTGTCAGCTCTGGAGAGCTAATGGCGGCCATCCAGCACAGGCTGCCTTGCATGGTGGGCATGGTTGCCCAAAGGCTAGGCCCACGCAGAAAAAAACTGTGGATTGACGTCAGGAAGGGCATCTGGTCCATTATCTTTTGCTCCAAAAAATCCTCACACAGAAAGTATTTTTGTTGCCAGAGTATGCGGTGATTCCGGCCACCCCATTAGCGGGGCCAAAACCGGATTTTAAAAATTGGTTTAACTTAAACTAACTACGTTTTAGTGTGCATCAGCACCTATGGAATGTGTGGTAATTAAAGGGGTACGGTATATGCCCAATCTTCACCTTGACCACCATTCATTTCATCCAAATCGGAGATTTGGGATCTTAGAAAATGTGCATTTTATCATTTCATTTGCCAAAAATATGTGGCTGACTTAGTTCCTATAATAAGCTAAGGTGTGGGATGTTACTGGAAATATTTGCACAGTAACTGGTATATTGTAATACACATAATTAACACCACATATTATATGGAATTGGTCAAATGAAATTTTTGGATTCAGGGTATGTTGGCAATCTTGTGTAGCGTGTACACATTTCAGAATGCATAATTTCCACCTTATATTTAGCCACAAACATGGAAACTTCATCTTGCAGTCCTCACAGAAACTTCAGTTTCTCCAACTTATTTTTTGGATTTCCATATGGCTTAAAAAATGGCGAAAAGCTGAGAAAAAAAAACCCAACAACTGCGATGCATGTATGATGCCATTCATATCACTGCAATAAAGGCCTCTTGGCTGACTCAGATTTCCTATGAGGGCGCAATCATTTTCAAACAAATTTTTCTTTTTTTAAAAAAAGATAAAATTGAATACTGTTACATGTATGTTGAAATAAACTAAGTTCAAATCGACGTCTTTCATATAGAAAATCCAGGCACTGTGAGTGGCCATGTTTTAAAAAACGTGGAAAATCGGATTTCCTGTATACAGACTAGGCCTACAGAGAAATCCCTGATTCAGCTTTACTGGCAGTGAAGGTTGCCGATTGACTCGTGTGGCATTTTCGCTACCACTAACTATTAGGTAAGAGGCCTGCAACCAACAAATCTTCCCGATTTAACATTTTAAGAAATGGAACGTAAAGATCAATTACCACTCATCACAATAGGAGGGCAGTCCGCTTACTATGCAAACATCTTCCATACCGTGTGCCTTCTCTAACCATCTTCTTCATCAATTCTATGACCCACTTTTGTCCAACCCCTACCCTATAGTGAACTAAAGTCGCCATAATAAAATTCTTTTTGTGCACTAACTTTATAAGTTTATTTGATCCTTATAAAGACTGGATGGATTGAAATGTAGAGTAAATTCTTTCTTCTGCGTGCCTAGAGATTATTTAGCCCAAAAATATAGAAAATAACATCAGTACTAGAGGCCTGTTCAAAACAAACACATTACACATCACAAAAGATGTGCTTTCACACACTGCCTTCTTGATGGGAATACAGGGGTAAAGGTATGAAAATGCCTTCCACATAGTTTTGCTTCCAGTAGTTTAAGAAGAATGAAACTGTATAAAACGCGATTTTTCTTCCTTTCAAAACAAACGCGGATTTAGGATTTGGGAATACAATGTGACGCAGGCGGGAAAATGCGGATTCGCGAAACGCGGAAAGCTTTCTCATGCCTGAAAATCACAACTTTATTTATAAAATTCCGGATCAGGAATTTTGTTATACAACACGGTATGCTATGGCAAACTGTTATAACTGTGCATAAATGTAAACTCTGAAAATGGAAATCTGATTCAACTCTAACTTTTGAATTTAAGCATTTACACTTTAATTGGTCAAAGGGGGCGTCCCTAGTACCCTAAAATCATTTTCTCGGTCGCATGAGAACGCAAATTGATGTTGAGGCCATGTTTTTGCTGATTGTCAAGCTTGTTGTTCCGCATCTTTTGCCAAACGTGTGCGAAGAAAATCGCATTGCGCGTTGCGGATAGATCACATTAGGGTCCCTATGTACCCCCCTTGACATCAATGGCATACATAACAAAAATTATTTTCCACATAAAGGTCAGGCGCGGATCCATGGAGGGGCGGAGGGGGCGCCCGTCTCCCGGTAATTCTGCAGAGTCTTGCAAAATCAGCCCATTTTGAGCTTTTTTGGACCAGTTTACAGCCTTTCAGCCCCCCCTTAATTTTGACATTTTTCAAATCCTGGATCCGCCATTAGAAGGTGACCTTTGACCTTTGGTGGCTACTTATGTTGTAGACTTATGCTACTATCACAACAAATACTATTAAATTTATGATGTTTCATTAACCAATCATATGGTATTTGTAATGTGATCCGTAATGTAATTTCCCTGTACAAATTAATGGTAAATATATTTTTCACTTCTATATTATTTAATTTAAAACAAAAATAGTAAATTTATCTAACGCCCCTTTTTGCAAAATATAGTTAATTTCATCCTAAATTCCTAATTGAAACAACCCTAGTTAAAATTTTAAGTTGGAGAAATGTTGGGAAAATTAAAAACAAAATGGCCTATTTTTGGTGAAAATTGGCACTCATGAAATCAATGTTTGCCCCCCTAATTTTAAGGTCGAATAATATTGTTTCAATTTTTTCTTTGTTTGTTGTAATGTTTTAGAGTAGTCTTGACATGTGAAGAGTTTTAATTATTGAAATATTCCTATGGGCACTGCATCTTTTAAGGTTAGGGATCCTATGGATGCCCCCCCCCCTTGATGCCCCCAACGGGCATGCGGAAGACCTTGACGCACTTAAAGTCCGCCTCACGAGATATCCCTGAGGAGGGCTCCATCATTTCCAAAAAATTGTGTTTTTTTTTGCATGTACATAATGCTTGTCCATATACTAATCACTTAGTGAAATAATGTGCTAAGCTTACATCAAATTCCTTCATATAGAAAATCAACAACTTTTGTTATAAATTCGGATCCGGAATTTTTGTCATACACATTTCCTATTGGGACGTATACAACACAAATGTTTACTGCATCAAAACGACAAATCCGATTCATCTCAAATTTCGGACTTGGTTCATTTTAGTTTACTATCTTTAGTTCTAGTTGGACTATTTCATTATTACACAAAAAAAAACACTATTTCAAATCTCTGAGTCAGACTTTAAGTGTTAAGTGCATATCTTAGTGTCTAGATGATGACTATTTTCAATTACTACACACCCACAATTTATATTTTTTCGAATCTGAGTCAGCCTTTAGGTATCCATCAATTTTTGTAGCTGACACATGTGTTTTAATATTTTTATCGAGGACAGTCTGGTGCTATCCAGATATTATTGCAAATGATGATATTACCTATTCTTAAAGGGTGCAACAGAGATTCACAATATCAGGTGTCGCCTAAACAAATCAGAAAATCTGATTTTTGCCTGAGTAAAGCTTGCCCTAAAAATAACCCCTCGAAAGGATTAAGCTGAGAAATGTTCCTTTGGTACAAAAATTGTGAATTAAATAAAATAATAAAATTAAATTCTATTCGTATAGGAAGCAAATACTAAATTCAGCCTATGTGTTTTATTTGACTATAAGCAAATCAGAATCACTTTTTTCCTCTCTTTTAAGGCATTTTCTGTAGCCAATACAAGGTAAAAATCTATTGAGTGTCTAAGTCTATATTAAATTACTATTAGAACACAATATTTGGTGCCCAAAAAGTTCTCATGCACCTTTTACATAATCTTCATGCCATCACTGATTTCCCTACTAGTTCTACCCTAAACCCTTGATAATTAGTGTAACCAGGTCCAACCCACAAGTGTCACCTTCTAGAGTAATGAGCTTCAATGTAGCCTCTTGCACATGCACACTGCTCTCAGGAAGTATTCGCTCAATTTTGTCTATTATCTGTCAAGACAGTTGTCAATAACAACATCATAAGCTTTGTCACATGACACCAGTAACATTTTCTGACAGCTGAGAAAACACACAAGCACACAAACATTCTTAAGCCTTGGAGTATAAAACATTTCACATTAACCATACCATAGAATGGGGTTACTTACTTTGGCCACTTAAATTAATGAAATGGAGCCATTTTGTCAATAAAGCCATCCATGTTCTACCTCAGTTTTATGTGGGTAAATAGGGAAAATAGGGTTATTTAATGATACCCAACATTAACTGTTATTTACATGTACATTGTTACTCTTGTATTTACTTCAGTAAGTGAGATGCAGCCCATATTAAACAAATTGTGCATTTGAACCATATGGGTCCTTAAAGCTACCATCGGCAATTTTTTTCAAAATGTAAACAAATCGCACCCCCCTATTTTTCATCAAAGTCCATATTTTTGCACTGTTGTACTGGAAATGGTTGTAGTAAAAATCCCCGAAAGTGGCTAATTAGCTGAACACGCCATATTTGTCAAGAAATGATGATTTTTATGCAATCCCGGACCCAGACTTTTATTAGTAAACAAAACAGTCGTAAATGGCATCTTCAAGACCGCTTTAAAATGCTTCAGTTTCTGATTTTCACCAAGAAGAATAATATAAGGTGTTTATATGACATAACACTAGCAACTTAGAGACAAAATGGGCATTTTGAGTTTGGAAAAAAATGACTGATAGTGGCTTTAATAAATACTACTTTTAGAAATGGTCCGAATGAATGAGGGACCATATTTGGACCCTATAACTTTTTTGGAAGCAAGCTACAAGATTTTTGATCAAATACATGAAATAAGCAGCAAAAAGTCAGTTTGAATATTATATCTGAAGATTCTGAATAGTATAGTATGGTTCTCATGGTCCTCTCAATATCAAATTTTCAAAACGTGGAGAGATATCAAATTTTCAGGATTCCTTTTTCTAATAAGGATCTTTCAGTTTCAGTCTAGCAGAGGTGAAAAAATTGCATAACATAATGGTGTCTCTAATGGTGTGCTTGATTTGTTAAAGGCTGACTCAGAGATTTCCCAAGGAGCTAGCACTCAATTTTCAAACAAATTGTGTTTTTTGCATATACATAATGCTTGTCCATATACTAATCACTAAGGTCAAATCGAATTTCTTCATTATAGAAAAACATAAATTTCCGGATCCGGAATTTTTGTTTTACACAGTATCCTATGGCACTGTATACTACACATAAATGTTTACTGCATGGAGACAAAAAATTCGATTCATCTCAAACTTTGGAATTGGGCATTTTAGATTACTATCTTTAGTTCTACTTGACTATTTTTAATAAATACACAAAAAAGTATATTTCAGAAATCTCTGAGTCAGCCTTTAAGTTGGGATGGAATGCCCATTACTGCTTTTCATTTTCAACTAAGCAGAAGCAAATAAAGGTATATTTAATCACAATCCCTAATGTTCTTGACTGCATATTTCTTTCTTACCTTTTTAAGTCTGTGAGATACTTTGGTGTTGCTGGCATGTTGAATGTATAATTCAGTCAAGTATCGACTTATGTGAACAAGGTCTGTTCTTCCTGGCAAATCAGCATCCTCTAGTGAATTTGAACAGAGTAGCTTGTGAATTACAGGGATCAATGCCTTTTCAATGGTATCCACACAATTATTGATGGGTGGTCCACCGCCTGATCTGTTGAATCAAAGTGATTACCACAAACGGTTGGCCATCATTAAAATTTAAAGTTTCAAAATGGAAATATGTTCGGGGCTAAATGGAACTCAATGTCAATAAGGGTAACTTCAACCATGTTTAACCCCAACCCCTAACTTCCTAAATGCCCAGTAGCCACTCATAGGTAAATATAAAAAATAATTACTAAATGTGAAGTAAATGGAGTAATTTTGTTTTTCCATGCCAGCTAAAGTATTACATTACATTCCTTAAACAGCTATGGGAATCATTGATTCCTACCCCGGATCAATTTGCAATTTAGACCGGGTATTGACCTTATTTGGAGGTTGATGTGCTCACGTCATACTGCATTTTGCTACATTCATGTGCACCTGCCAATGTTGCATCTTGTTGCGTGTGTTCTTTGCATTCAACGGATTGTTTGATTTTTCTCACTGGGTGGTGGTAGTCCTTTTTGATGTATTTAAGCCTTAATGATTGCAAAATTAGGCTAAAGATTACCTTAAAGGTGCTTGTTCCGATTTATGTCTATTGTGTTCTCTACTTGATATGAGAGACTGGCACTTGTACATACGCCCCGTCAAGTACCGTGGGAAACAAACTTGCGGTTTTGACGGTAGAAGGAATAATGCATATTGCAAAGACCAATTCACTACTGTGCTAATATTGGGGTTGGTACATTTTGTGACCCCACTTTGTCTGCTCCCAGTTGAATTCAGCAGCCTTGACGGAATAAAGTGCAGGGGATACTGTACTTTATTCCGTCAAGGCTGCTGAATTCAACTGGGAGCAGAAAAAGTGGGGTCACAAAATGTACCAACCCCTAATATTGATGATTAACCATAAGTACAGGGTTTTTTTGTTTATATCTTGGGAATGAAATGGATTTGAGGGCTCAAATTTCAGGACAATGAGAAAAATACGGCCCTTCATCTGATATCAAATCGATACTACTTCCGGGTAAATCTGGGGGTCCCAAAGACGATCAGAATATGCACCTTTAAAGGTCCCAGGAAATGAGATGATAAACCTACTCCAAATCTTTATGGGACATTCCATTCCAATAAACAGGGCCAGAAAAAAGAATACACTACCAGTGACAACATTAGTGAAACTATTGATTTTCAGTCAGTGTCATGAATACAGGGTGAGTAAAAAAAAACTTGACCCTGATTGTGTCCGCCATTTTGAATTTTTAAGTAACATATATCTAACATATTTGGTATCATCTGAAAGCCGAGTTCATTATCTTTAATTTACTGCAAAGATCATTCACATTGGTTAGGTATAGACCGAGCTACAGTCGTTTGAATCAAGTAGTCGGTTTTCTGCTCTGTCCACGGATTCACATTGAAATGAACGGCGTTCAGCGAAGGAAATCAGTGTCCAGAAGAAAATCAGGCTATTTATTCACTGCAGATTCTTGATTCGAAAGACTGTAGCTCGGCTTATACTTAACCAATTGGAATTATCTTTGCAGCAAATTAAAGATAATGAAATACGCTTTCCGCAGATACCACATATGTTAGATATATATTATTTAAAAATTCAAAATGGCGGACACAATCAGGGTCAAGTTTTTTTTGACTCACCTGTAGATTCACACCAGTCACCTGGAATTTTCTATTACTCTCTGAAAAATCAATGATACCACAAATGATGTCATTACCAACTCAAATATTGAATGCTTTCTGGTCCCTCCTTGTAGACTTGACACAAACCACATCAATTCTATTTGCATTTCCTGGGACCTTTAAATTATAAATCTGTTCAAGAATGAGCTGGCCTCATTCTTCCACTTAAAATATTGGCATTGCCGTAAGTTGGCTTCAATTCATCATAAAGAGTACCATAGCACACATCATGAATAGGATTTGGTTTGCTGATCTTTTCATCTTTTCATTTGCACGACAGGCATTAAAACCCTCACTTTATCTATATGGTATGTTTTCTTCAAGGCTCTTACCTAGTGGAAGAGATGACATTCTTAGTAAGCTCGTGTACTTTGCTCAACTGCTGCTCCATCTCTTGCCCTCAGCTGGTATGTTCTGTAGTAAGAAAATCAAGAGAACAAGATAGCATGTGTGCACTGAGGAGTTTAGGGTATTTCATCTGCCATTGTCACCTTTACTATAATCGCTGCCAGAATTTCTCAGGCAAAAATTGCAGTATGTGCAGTGTGATGTGCGCCAACCCGGAAGCACAAATTAGTTCTTGGCAAGCGTCACACGATTTGTAATTGGTCGGGTGGCGTGTGCCTATACCACTATTTAATTTGCATAATACATTGCGTGCGTTCGGCTTGCCTGAGAATGTTTTACAGCGATTATACAGTCCCCCCATAGTACTTTGGCAGTTTATTCCATCTAAAAGTTAGCATGTGTGATGCGTAAACATGGAAGTGGGGTTCCCATTGGCTAGACCAACACTGACCTAACGTTCACAAATTCCGATTGATGAAAAGGCCAGCCCACACGCTCATTTAGTTTCGGTACCGCAACCCGGGTTATATCCCCATAGGTATACAACTTGGGTTGCGGGCAATATGGCAGGTCCGCGACAAAACTTATGTACATTCCCAGAAGCAATAATGCATGCAGACGTTTGGTCACACATATGCCCAATTGAGCAATATCATAGGGATTAATGTTAACTAAGGCACTTTGGGGTCTTTACTCTCAATGCGATTACTCACGTTTGACGGGAAAAATTGGCAATTTTCGTCTGCTTCTATCCAGGATTCTATCGCAGCAGCGGCCATGTGTTTACATCTCTCATTGTCTCTCGAGGGTATAATCTGGAAACAAACGCTCTATGGCCACTGACCTGTATAGAGGTCAGGTCATATGGCGTATCGGCTGCGACAGGCCGCCGATCCCCGTGTGCAATTTTCCGATCCCCGTGTGCAATTTTCACGTTCGTTCAACATGCTCTGTTTGGAGCTTTAGGTGATTGCGAATATTGCAGACTACAAGAAGGGACAGCATGAAACGGTCACCAAGCAACTCACTGTGCTCAGACAACGACATCACAGGTTTAGCAGTCCAGCTCAGAAGTGTAAATCATTCTGTACACGAGACGCAGTGAATTTTATCAGTAAAAGATTTTCAGTAATCGAGTGTTACGTTAAGATTTAAAAGAATTTAGAAAGATGTGTACTCTAATTTCTGTTTTGAAAAAAAAATTGTATTTCCAATGGCGGCGCCTGCATCGCAACTTCGCTGTGCCAACATGCCTGGATGCTAATTTTAACTCTGCACAGCAACAACAATACGATTTGCATATGCTCAACATTCAAATGCAAATTTTGACAGCGCGTTCCCGGATGGTAAACGAAAGCAGTAGCAACCACATTGATCAACGTGAGACTGCAGCGTGTGCCAGTACCTTGGGTAAGTATTTCATTGCATTTTCGGCATGTTACCTTAACAATTCGACATAGTTACTATTCATAGAATTGCTACTGTGGCTTTACTACTGTCGCTGGGGACATTTAGGAAACTGTAAGTACTTTCTAAAAAGGAATTTTGAAGAGCACATTAAGTTGGTCCATTGTTCCCGTTCAGAAATATCGGCTTCGTAAAGGGTACTTGTGTCGACCACTACGCTCATTATGCAGCATGCACACGCACATAGTGTGACTACCAAAGTTCTGTGACATCGACTGTAGAGTACTTGTCTGTGGGATAGATTCCATTTATCCTTGTGGAAGATTTAAAGGTGCAATGAGAGATTTTGAATTTTGAGGCACCCAAATATTGTGTCATAATAGTAATTTCATACAGATTATAAATTCAATAGATTTCTTACCTTGTATTTGGCTACAGAAAAGAGAGAAAAAGGGGGACTTTGATACGCTTATATTTCAATATACATTGTAAAACACTAGGCGGTCCCCGGGTTTCGCGATCACCTGGGTTTCGCGATCACCTGGCATGAATGACCCTCAGGTTTCACGATGCCTTTGACCTGGAATGACCCCTGATGACCTTGTCGTGACCTTTAAAATTTTTGGCATCATCAATCGCCCCCGCCCACCAAGTTTCGTCTGGATACACCAAAGTTTACCCCTTTTGAATTCCTTTGACCTTGAATGACCCCTAATGACCTAGTCATGACCTTTAAAATTTTTGGCGTCAAAAATCGACCCCACCCTCCAAGTTTCATGTCCATACACCAATGTTTAGCCCATTTGACCTCATTTGACCTTGAATGACCCCTGATGACCTTTGATCCACTAACCAATACAAACTCTGTCTTCGTTCGGTCAAGGGGCACCCACCCACCAAGTTTCATGAACGTGCGACCCTCGGTCTCCGATCAAATAGGCGCGGTCCATTTGACCTCTTTTGACCTTTAATGACCCCCGATGACCTTTGATCCACTAACCAATACAAACTCTGTCTTCGTTCGGTCAAGGGGCACCCACCCACCAAGTTTCAGGACCGTGCGACCCTCGGTCTCCGAGAAAATAGACACGGTCAGACACACAGACAGATAGACAGACAGACCACCGGTATAATATATAGATAGGCTGAATTTCGTATTTGCTCCTATACAAAATTATAAATTTCACAATTTTTGTACCAAAGAAACATTTCTCAGGTTAATCCTTTCAGATGGGATATTTTTTGATGGGAAGCTTTACAACAGGGCCAAAATCAGTACCGGTACTTTTGACTTTTTAGGGACACCTGATATGTGAAATCTCTCGTTGTACCTTTAAGTCTTCTATTGGGGAGTATAGAGTGTTTTTTTTTTTCATGTATATAGATTTCATGTATAGATTTCAAATGGAATAGCTTACTTGGTAATAATGTTGTACATTTTTAGCAGTCTTCCAACTCCATAAAATTTCCATTAAAGGGGCACACAGAGATTTTCTGAGGATATGTATTTCTTGAAATTTGCACTTGATAGGTTGTTGGACTTTATTACGTAAAGAAATTACATTGTTTCCGGATTATTCACTTCATTTATGATTTAATACATTGGTAAGCATTCTAAAAATGCAAAAATCCTGGTTTTGACAAAAAATTGGTGGCGCACTTTCCGGAAATCTCCTTATGTCTCTTTAAAGATAATGATATGAGCAGGCTGCAGCTGCAGCAGCAAGCTGCCAGCAAAACAATAAAAACATGATTTAATTAATGACACTTATTTAAAGGTGCCAATTTCGTGATCCCCATTTTTTGTTTATGGTTTACTAGATATGCACAAGAAAAGGTTATTTCCAAAATTTCAGTTGATTCTGATGGTGCGTTTAAGCAAATGTTTATATCATGGTGCTCCATATTCCACTGTGCTGTAATTTGTCCATCTACGGACAGAAAATACAAAATTAGGAATTTCTTCCAGAGTATATTGAATTTGCACATACGCATAAGATTTGGAACACAAACTATACTTAGACCAATGGTTCAGATGATATAAAAATCTTGACGTTTTTAAGGCAAGTCGGGGGGGGGGGGTTTTTTTTTTTTTTTTTTTTGGGGTGATGCTGTGGATCACAAAATGCCCCTTCATGTATATGAATAGATATCCCGGGGGCCACTTGTATTCAAAGGTGGATATGATGCGTGAACAAGAAAATGTGTAAAAAGGGTCTCTTTTTTCAAACAGGCGATGTACGCGCGTACATTGATTAGGGTGTCAAAAACAGCAAAATATGGGAAAAAGGGTATGTTTTTTCATAACCCCGAAAATGTGATGTACGCGAGATCAAAATCATCAAAAATATTGCAATTTGGAAGTAAAGCAACACGAGCAAAGCCGGATAATAAGGGTATATTATCAACACAATGCATTGCTTACTTGTTTAAGGTAGCAAAAACTGACAATAAGACTTGTTTAAGGTACCAAAACAGACAAATATGCTTGTTTAGGGTATGTTTTTTAGTCGGTGGAAATACTTGTTTAGGGTGCATTTCGGAAGTCCATGTTCACGCATCATATCCACCTTTGAATACAACTGGCCCCCCCGGGATGGATATAGAGAACCATCATTTTATAATATTGTGCTTGAAATAAGAATCCCCTAGAATTTAAACTTTTTATGATAGTGACACATTAAAGCACTATACGGGAGGGTTATTGGAGGCATCTATATTTTGTGCCTTATGTAAGATTTTCATATAAATTACTATAAAATTAGGTACTCAATAGATTTCTTACCTTGTATAGAAAATCTGGCTACAAAAATGTCTTAACTGAACACAAAAGGTGATTTGAGTATATTGCAATATAAAACATAGACTGAATTTTGTGTTTGCTCCAATACGAAATTAGAAATTTCATGATATTTGTACCAAAGAATTACTTCCCTTATGAAAATACAATCAATAAAGCATGTACATGCATATTGCATGCACATACTTGCAATGTGCATGTTGCAAGCACAATGCATGTAGTCTCAATAATTGGGACTTCACATGACATTTCTTTAACAGTATGCCTTTAACAGTCTATATGTGAAGTCCCAAATCACTACGTGTAGCAGCTAGGACTTGTTTGTGTAGCCTTCAAATTTCGACCACTGGCAGCATTTCACCTCCAATTTTCATATAATCTTACCTGATTCCGATTCAATAAGCTTCACCGGTGCTTTCGCTAAACACTCTTCCACCTTTAGCACCAGTAATATCCAATTTGAAATGCGTGAATGAGTTAAATTAGCGACTTTTTCTCGGAAATAAGCGAAGTTGTTAAAAGTCTGTTTATGACCAAGATGGCTGATGGTTGGCAGAATACGCCCAATTTGTTTTCAGTCCAGTGACGTATCATCTGAGTATGTTTATTCATCCCTTCAGTAGTCTCATTCTCGTTGGGATATATGCAATAATTCTAGAATTGGACTGGCTGGTAAAGGAGACAACCAACGTAACGTCACGCATATTTACATAATACTTAGTCACCGGTCAAATTTGTACATGTCTTGAAATTTCATGAAATTTCACTTCCTAAAAGAGTTGATGAAGATATTTTCGACCATCCTGTTGTTGCTAACACTCTAAGGAATACTTTCAAGGTGGAATCAGGTAATATTTATTTGTGTGAAGAGTGAAAATTATTGAAGAATGTGAGACAAACATTTGGTCCTATCAGTTATACACAATTTTGGCATGACTCCTCCTTTGATTAATTTAATGGCAAATGATTATGTACATATGGAGGAGTCATGCTCAGCAGGACTAACAATGCATGTGGATGCAGCATTCTTGCATGCATACATGTATTTGCATGCATGCAACACATGAAATTTTACATGCATGCAAGACATGAATATAATTATATTTCTGGCATATGCATGCATGCATGCATTATAATAATGAAAAACAAAGGAGAGATCTATTCTCCAATAAGTAATACATTTTATTTTTTGCACTAAAGGCGACTTAATTGCGTACAGCATATCGTCTCATGTGTAACACGCCCGTCGCAACACACAACGCGCACATGCTTGTTAGTAACGGTTATAAACAAATGTGTAATTTGCCTTACATTAGGCTTAGCAACCGACAAAATTTTCACTGATTTTTCAGCCATTTCTGAACTGATTTCGTCCAAATATAGTTTAGAAGCTGTCCAGTATCCTCACAGATTAAAGCAAAACTGAGAGAGCCCTTTGCAAACATACAACACTCAGCAAATTATAATAAGATGAACCATAATAACTCCCAGTGCACAAACACTTTTACTTTAGAAATTTGGATTAGGCTAATTAATGAAGTGCGCCACTAATTAATGACGTCACTGACCGCCGGTGACCGTTCGGTGAACCAGAAGTTTGCTTGATGACTCATCATGCTCAGAGAAGTTTTTTTATGAATGAATCCACAAGGTCAATGTTGTACCCATGCGCATTTCGATGAACAAAATTTTCCATCGTGATACCTTACTGATCCTCGCAAAACAAACAAAAGGCCACCCGTTGCATTTTTTTGGTGAAAATCTAATGCTCCCCTAGAAAAATGGGGTTATGAATTTTTTGACATCTTAAAACCCTGATAACGGGGATCTCTTCTAATTAAATTTTCGAATTAGGTACGAAATGACACTAATTAGTCGGTAAACCTACAGCACTGTACTACGTGATAGCAGTCATGCATTTTTAGTGTCGTTTTGTGTTTTAGAGGTCGGATGCAATATTCTCCTGTGTTTTCCGAGGAAAATTTTAAGAATTGTATTTTCCTTCCCCGTCGTAACCGAACCGCCCACGTGCCATCATTGGCGCAGTAGCATGTTTGAATGTATAAAATACTGTTGGAATAATTTAAATATTTTCATATATTGGTTTACAAGAATAAAAATGTCCTCATAGTTTCCCTAATTTTTTTTATAAGTGTTTCACGGTAGACCTTGTATGGAATAACTTTTAAAAGCCGCAATATATTTGGCATGTTGACATGCCTAAATATCACACCATCTCGAGTTCCTCATAACCTACATTCGGAATCTTGACCGCATACCCGGGTGGCCCCTGGGATTATTGCCAGCTTGCGGCGTCACCACTGAAAAACTTTGGAACCAGGCCAAGTGGCTGATTGACCTGGGACAACACGCTACAATACGATTATTATTCCTAACTTACCCATCGTTAGTTGATTACAGCGCCATAACCGCAGTCCCACCTCCTTTATGAATGCATCCTTACTGCCAAATAAGAAATCGGCGAATTTTTAATTCGACCTTGTCATGTTTTCTCCAAGGTTTAAAAAAACAAAAAATGGCGCCAAACCAGGTGGTCTTACTGTCCGACGACTAAAAGTCCACGTTTTCCATACTGTGACTTCCAGTGCCGTGGGTTTGTATTCCGCATTTCGAAACTGCAATAGACCGTGATTATGTGTAATAATGAACTTCGCCTTCTGGCAGAAGGATTATTTCTGATCCGTGACCTCCTTCCGCAACCCAAAATAACAGCGCACCCTAGATCAAATAAAACTCTGAAGGACAGATTTGTTCCAGAAGTTTATGCCATTTTTTTCACCTGCACCTATGAAAAGAAACGATAATGGGACAAAATGAATAGTTAGAAGTCTACTCTCACCCTGCAATGCGTTTGAATTGTTCCTTGTATATATAATTTCAGTAGACATAATTTGACCCATTGTTACAATATCTTATCGCCTTCACACATGGGTGTGCGTATTCGGATGCCACCTCAAGCTAATTACGTAACAAGATTTCTCATCATTTTATCTCTAGTATAATTATCGTCAGCCATGTAAGTCTGTTGGAAACCAGTTGGCTTGGCCAGCTTGGGTTGTCAAATGGATAAGGTTTTTGCATAGTAGTTAACTGTAACGCATACCTACCAAAAAACGTAGGCACGTGGATTTCTAATTTGAGGGCACTAACTTAGGCTAACTTGATTTTTTTAATACGTATTTCTTGGCCTTCACCCCTGCTGTATTTTATTTTTTTCAAAGGTGTCTATTTAAGATTGGCGGGGAATCCGCCTGGCATCGGCCAATATTGCTATGGTTGGAGATCAAATTTTCCACCCTTACCGTTTAATTTCCGTCCATGCAGCCTCATGGTCCTTGGTTCCTTTGATATTCGTCTACATTCTGTAAGATATATTTCACATGAAAAGGTAATTTTGTACTTCAGATGTTCGGCGCTGTTGCAGGTAATCGCCGCTATGCCTACCCCACCGGGCATCTAAAAAAGAATTCACTCAAGCATCAGTACGCATGCGCATAAATTAACCATGAAACAACGGAGCGTTTTGTTTGTGGCATGGGAAATGTCTGTCTTGGTCCCCCGTGACGTCATTGAACCACAACTCACTGAAGGAATTTAGTCAGAGATCCTAAATAAATCGGGATAGACACTCATCAAAGAAATGGAAGGCATACTGCATGAAATAATGTGGACTTAGGGATCGCCGTGCGTGACGTGGCGCTGTGAGCTCGTCATTCTTCTCGTTTATGTCATACTGCATAAATATTAGGTGTGACTATCTTAAATGGTGGCCTATTACTGACGGTCTGCGATCGTCTATGGGCATTTGTACACATTGTCACCCGGTTGCCTGGTTAAGTTTTTAGCTCGTTAACAATAAAAAAATAAACTCCCATGTATTAGATTATGAGATACCCTAAGGCTAACGTCTCATATGGCGAACTGCGAAGCCAAGGCAAAGCCTACCTGGGTATGTTTGAATATTTGACGTCACAGGTGGCCAAACAAATATTGCAATAAGTCCCTAACTTAAATTTTAAGGTTTTTTGCGTTACCGTCCCACCTATGGTTGTAGACACTGTTGTTTGATCTTGGTTTGATGCGGCATCAAGTGTACTTGTACTAGTCACAATAATCGATAGTACACACTGCACTCAGAATTTTGTGCCATGCTGTCACCTGGCTGTACTCACGTGCATTAATGTATTGCAGTCCACGGATTAGACTGAGAGCAGATATGTTGAAACCCTGAACTACATCACTTCATGACAATTTTTCGGGCCGTGTTCTGCTGTCACACCACGGTACCCGCACCAATGAACATAAGTGTATATCTCCAACACTTGTTTTCACAACCGCAATGCGCGAGTGGAGCATGCGAGGTCAGTCACAGGTCAGCTGGTCGACCTATTTCTGCTTGCGGTCTTGTAACTTTCCGCTTGAACTTCCGCACAGCGTAAGTAAAAAACATCCAAAATCACGAAATATAGACACGGAAAGACAATCATTTCCCGTATCCCTCGCCGCGTCGAAAATGTTTTATTTTCTTTGGATTTGTGCAATTTTGCCCTGATTTCGAACCCCGATTTCAACAAAGTTAGATCCAACAAATCCATTGGTACATGAATTAGACGGTGCGCTCCCTTCTCATATTCCTGTCTGTCAAAAAGCGAAGTAAGCTGAAATAGCATTAGCACACAAAAGGGAGAATACGTCCATACATCTAAAAGTAGTGACGGACTTTATAAAGTAATGGTAGAACGTCATACCCAGAGATCATTATAAAGCATATCGAACTTACCTGCTCCTCTTCTTTCTAACCCCTGCTTTTAAGTTAAAGCTTATTAAATAGGTGCGGCTTTGGTGACCTGGCATTTTGCCCTCAGGTTTAACCTTTGTCTTGAAGTCACTCCAAAGTGGTGAGAGCTATAGGGACGTTACTGGTAATTTTGTTTACATCATCTCAACTCGTTGACTAAAAAAATATTTTCTTCTGGCATTGACTATCTGAAAAAAAAATATTGGTATTGATTCGCAAGTGTTACTTTTGTAATCTTATAGAATACCCACTTTTTTATGGGAATCTGTCAAATTTCCAGTAAGATTTATATGTCTGGATTAGATAATCAGGCCCTCCTGCTGATTTTAGTACGTCAGCCACTTTCAAAAAGGGCTCTAGTTTTCGAGTTAGGGTAGGTGGTCGAGTAGAAAAATGCCAATGGTACCAATTGTTAGGAACATATGTGTGGATCATCACCTGGGTGGATGTAGAAATCAGAAGTGGTGCAATTCTTTTTCTTTATGGGCCAAAAAAGGTCAAAATTGACCCAAATTAGGTAAAAATCATAGAATGGTGATTTATTTATTCCAACTTCATTTTGAAATGTAATACTTTTTAATTCTTCCACTATATAGCTGTAGATTCAAGAAGAATTGAATGTTGGAATCTGGGGGTTAATTTGTACTCCAGAAAGGACCAAAAAGGGGTCAAAATTGACCAAAATAAGGTAAAAATCGTAGAATGGTGATTCCAACTGCATATTAATGAAATAGT
The DNA here is from genome assembly GCA_023653785.1 of Ophioderma brevispina. Lineage (NCBI taxonomy): Eukaryota > Metazoa > Echinodermata > Ophiuroidea > Amphilepidida > Ophiodermatidae > Ophioderma > Ophioderma brevispina. The sequence goes on along the minus strand of JAMKCH010009913.1, from coordinate 39,681 downwards.
ATTAATTTTCCCCACTATGTAGCTGTAGATTCAAGAAGAATTTAAATGTTGGAATCTGGGGGTATTTTTTACCCCAGAAAGGGTCAAAAGGGGTCAAAATTGACCCAAATACGGCAAAAATCATAGAATGGTGATGTATGTATTCCATTTGAATTTTAAAATGTATTAGTAGTTCATTTTCCCCTATAGCTGTAGATTGAAGAAGAATTAGAAAAAAAAAAAAAAAAAAAAATGTAGATTCAAGAAGAATTTAAATGTTGGAATCTGGGGGTATTTTTGACCCCAGAAAGGGTCAAAAGGGGTCAAAATTGACCCAAATTAGGTAAAAATCATAGAATGGTGATTTATTTATTCCAACTTCATTTTGAAATGTAATACTTTTTAATTCTTCCACTATATAGCTGTAGATTCAAGAAGAATTGAATGTTGGAATCTGGGGGTTAATTTGTACTCCAGAAAGGACCAAAAAGGGGTCAAAATTGACCAAAATAAGGTAAAAATCGTAGAATGGTGATTCCAACTGCATATTAATGAAATAGTATTAATTTTCCCCACTATGTAGCTGTAGATTCAAGAAGAATTTAAATGTTGGAATCTGGGGGTATTTTTTACCCCAGAAAGGGTCAAAAGGGGTCAAAATTGACCCAAATACGGCAAAAATCATAGAATGGTGATGTATGTATTCCATTTGAATTTTAAAATGTATTAGTAGTTCATTTTCCCCTATAGCTGTAGATTGAAGAAGAATTAGAATGTTGAGAATCTTGGGTTATTTTTGACCCCAGAAAGGGCAAAAAAAGGGGTTTAAAATTGACCTAAATTAGGTAAAAATCATAGAATGGTGATTTATTTATTCCGACTTCATATTGAAATGTAATACTATTTAATTCCCCCACTATATCGATGTAGATTCAAGAAGAATTTCAATGCTGGAATCTGGGGTTATTTTTGACCCCAGAAAGGGCAAAAAGGGACCAAAATTGACCCAAATATGGTAAAAATCAGAGAATGGTGATGTATTTTATTCCATCTTAATTTTAAAATGTAATAGCAGTTCATTTGCCCCACTAATATGGCTGTGATTTGATATTTGAATGTTGGATTCTGGGGTAAAATTGGACCCAGAAATGGCCCAAAGGTTAAAATTAAATTTTAAAATTGGGTTATTTAATTTAAAACAAGAAAAAATGGTATTTGATATGCATATGTTTCCAGTATTAAGGCAGGAATTTCAATAAATCATTGCCAATTTAAAACTTATATTCACTTTTTAGTTTTATTAGTAGTGGCATCCAAAATTGAAAACTTTGGATAATAATGGTCAAATTACACCCAATTGGGTCAAAATATATTAACCAATTAATGCAGTTTACATGTCTCCAGTCTTGCTCTGTCAAAAAGGTTAACATTGGCAATAATGAACAATATCAGGCTTGTAACCAGGAGAGGGTCGGTGGGGGCTGACACTCCCATTTCAAAAAGTCCCATAACCCCTAAAGAGCTTAAAAAGGCCAACAATAGATTTTGCGAGCGAAAAATATAGGGATTATGCTTTTTTTGTTTAAAAAGGGTAAATATTTAGGTAATTTTTTGCCAAATTTGCCCCCTTTGTAATTTTGGGGGACCAAATTTTCCCCCTTTGTTATTTTTGGGGAAGTCCCCTTTTGAAAAACAATCGCCCCTCTCCTAATTTAGTGTTCCTTCTATTGATATTCGCAATGAAAAACTTTGAAAGGGATTAAAATGGTCCAACCCAAATTGGTCCAAATTTAACCCAACACGGCACAATTTCAGTCTTTTTTCCTGAAACTATGTAAAAAAACAATTGTATCCAGAAGGAGAAACAGTTACGTCTTTCAGAATGAAAGCTATCCTAAAATGTTGTTAAATCTGTTCTTTGGTTTATTTCTGCCCTGAAATTATCACAACTGTTTTACTAAGTATATAGTATACAAATATATACTGACATGAGAGTCTCTGGTTAAAACTATGGTCCCTCGTGGACTACATTAAGTGCTATTTTGCTGAGGGGCGCAGCCCCGAAGCAAAATAGCACTAATTTAGTCACCGAGGGACCATAGTTTTAAGCCCCGATACTCGAATAGAGTCAGTAATATTTGTTTTATATACTTCATTAATAAATTGCCAGTTAACAAGGAAAAAAATATAATTTTTGCATTTCACATTCAATAAATTTAACGTAACTGTATCTCTCTGAATGAATGTGGTAGTCCAAATACAATCCACTACGCGCAAATGCGGACGCACTACGCGACCGCCCTAAGACGCGATCGCAGTAGGTTACGCGAATTAAGCGCCGTAATAGTACCTCTGAGCCGTAATAGTACTTCTGAAAAATGAACTATTTCGGGTGGCGTGGCTTAGGGGTACTATTACGGATGGCTCTGATTCTCGCCGTTATATCTTTGGAACTATTTTTAATCACTGATAGAGGTTTGACCATAAACAATCTTCAAAAACTTAAATTTAATTAATGAAGTATATAATAGAAACTCTGTTGTCTCCATAGCAACTAAGATTGCCTCCTACAGGCCTGTGTGGAAAACATCTTACTCTATGGTGCTGCATACTCATTGACAATGAGGGGGAGCTGCAGGACCTTTTAAATGGCACTTATACCGTGCAACTCCATGATGCGAATTGAAATATCTCCTGGAAAAAAAAAACATCCTACCGAACATCGGATCTATGGTGACCATAGGGTCCAACTGGAATTGGAAATTATATCACTATTTTCCGATTGGAATTCGCATTTCAATATGTGTCTTCCATCCTTACAGCTGGAATAAGGTATAAACCGACAACCAGAATTAGAATCAGAGTACTATTTTTCCAACCGGAATTCATCTGTTGGCCTGTGCCTTCCATACCTACCAGCTGGAAAAAAGGCTTAAAATGACAGCTGGAATTTGTATCATTCTGGTTATTTCCAGCTGGAATTTACTTTTTGGTTTGTACCTTCCATGGGGGTATGGAATTCATCTGGAATAGCCCAATACCTCCTATCTCCACAATTGTGGAACAGAAGAGAGCACAGTTCTGTGGGCATTGCTTTCAAGTCAAGGACCAGATTATATCAGACCTTTATTCTGTGGAGTCTTCCATTTCCAAGTAGAGGTAGTAGATCACTACCCGCTCTGATATGCTATGCAGCAGAGATATCAGCTTTACTTTGAAGTGGGAGCAGCAATGCATGATAAAGACGTTTTGCAAAGAAGTACGCCACAAAAGATGATGATATTGTCCACCTTTGCCAACATGGCAATCGTTTCGTTAATGCAAATCTATGTGGTTGCCAGCTGACGAAAAGTGCAACCATTTGTCTATATTCCAGTTGCTTTTCAAAACATTAACTTCCACAGCATAATTGCCCAATTTATAGCTTTTAATTCACACTCTTTTGGGTCTATTTGGACCTCTTTTTGGCCCTTTCTAGGGTCAATTTTGGAGTCAAATTTAAAGATCCACTGGCACTAATAGCCTCGTCCCCGGGATCCACAGATTTTACAGGAAGTGATCAGAATATAATATTGGTGTCTGTAGAAAGGTACTATTTGTCTCATTTACTCTATGAAATCGTAGGACTTAAAATATTTAACTTAGATATTATGAGTGAAAAAGTGCATAATTTATTATTTTTACACAATATTCTAGGAGCCTTCATAATCACATTTTTAGACCTCATATCAAAACTGGTTGAAATGATAGGGTCATGATATTTAACAGATGGGTATTGGAGTCAAGTCGATTCAATCAAGATGAAACTATTAAATTGGACTATTATATTGCTCTTTTGGTATGTATCTTGACCCAAAATGTCAAAATTTCCATATTTTAATCTACTACCAATACATGTATATTAATAGAAATGAGGTTTCATTTGAGAAGTTTTAAAATGCATATAAGTGGAATGTTTACCTTACCATTTTCAACTTTTATTGGCTCATTTTTTGGTTAATTTTTACCTTTTTTGCCTTTTCTGGGGTCAATTTTGACCCCCGATTCCAACATTCAAATTCTTCTTGAATCTACTGCAATAGAGAGGGAGCAAATGAAAATATAAACTACTAACTGCATTTTAATATAAAGCTGGAATAAAAAAAATCACCATTCTATTATTATTACTTCATTTGGTCATATTTAATCCCTTTTTGGACCCTTTCTGGGTCAATTTGACCCTCTATCAACATTCCAATTCTTCTTGAATTTTCGCTATGAGTGGGGAAATGGAAAAAATACAGTTTTAAGTGGAATAATACATCACCATTCAGATGATTTTTTTACCTCATTTGGGTCAATTGGGTCAACCCCTTTTTGCCTTTTCTGGGGTCAATTTTGACCCCCTATTTCCAACATTAAAATTTCTTCTTCATCCACGGCTATGATCCTGGAAATTAAATTACCATTACATTTACAGATAAGTTGGAAAATATACCACCATTCTATGATTTTTTTACCTTATTGGGTCAATTTTGACCTTTTTGGTCCATAAAAAATTGCAACCACTTCTGATTTCTACATCACCCAGGCGATGATCCCCACATATTTACCTAACATGTTGTAGCAATGAAACTTTCTACTCTTTCCACCTACCCCTTGGTGCCCAAACTGGTCCGGGCTGACGTACTGCATTATCTATAGGTAATCAGTTTAATTCTTTCAGTCTTTCTCGTGGTAAGATTTGGATTTCTTTTATATTTTTGAAATGCTCTCCTTTGATCTCAGTTTCTTTAACTTTTCCTGTCTTTCTTTATTAGTCCGCTCACTTGATGCTTGGATAGTTAATTCCAACCGTGGCCTGGCTGATGAAGCTCATTTCCCATCTGTCATACCAATCCATGACTTATATATTAAGGCCAGCTTGCAGGCAAGTTATTTCTCACTGTGTTTCCTACGGTTCTTTGCCCTCGTTTTGTCATCCGAAAACGGTACATAATCTGAATGTTATGCCGATTACCAGATCATTCATAATGACCAGTAAGAACAGAATCCGGGACCACTGATTTGAACTTTGCTTGTATCATATTTTCCTCCCTGTGCTACCACTCTTTTCTGTCATGAACCATCCCTGTGTCCCTCAAGCCACCATCCCTTATATTCCTGTAATAACCATTTTGATGTGACACTTTATTATCAAAAGCTTTCTGCAGGTCAAGTTTATGACTCAAACTGGATTATCTTCATCAATAGTTTTTAATTTTCTTACCATCTTATGTGTGTCAGCACGTTTATTGTATAATCTTCATTTCATGAATCTGTGCTGTGTATCGTCTAATTAGCTATAGGGTTTTGGTCGATTCTAAATACGTGGCGCCCTGGTCCCTTACTACTTTTTCAATTTCAATAATCGTTTCGCAAACCAAAATGTGCGAGCTTATAGTTAGGATATATTTCCAATTTCCCGGCTGATGAACCGTGCTCCTTAATTTTTGTATGCTGGTGTTATGTTCATTCCCCATTTTATTCTGCGACATATCTTTCGTTCAAGTGACTGGTTGAAATTTACAAGCGGAACGCGTACTGTTAGTTCTTTTAGCTAATTAGTCTTGGTGTTATATATCTGGTTCAGCGGAACTTTAACACTTAGGGTTGGTGTTAAAGTTTCTGACCGTGTTTTACAACTTCATTTACACCTTGTGATAGGATCGGTGTTTGCTCTACATGGTTTGTGCTCAGTATCGGGGCACGGGGGCATGGCGGGCTTTTGCCCCCCCCCCAGTTTGGTGAGTGTGTCTTTTCCCACCCTAATTTTTTTTCCCCCTGGCCCGAACGAAAAAGAGGGATTTTGTCAAAATTCGTCGATGTGTGGTCAAAAAATCACCCAAATGTTTGTGAAAAATAGGCGATCTGGGCCAAATTGGTTAAAAAAAACTCGAATTTGATACTTTGCCCCCCCCAGGATTTTCACCTTTCCCCCCAAATTTCACTTCCCCCCCCCCCCCCGAAAAATAAGGTCTGGCGCCGCCACTGTGATTGGACTTTGGTGCCCATCGTCCGTCTTTTGTTAGAACTGGTGTAAAAGCTCTGTTTCTTTGCTGGTGGTATTTGTTCTCCCTCCTTTTGTTGTCAAAGGCCTACTGTTCTTATGTCTTCTTGGGATCTGATGTGTCATAAAAGCCTTTCTAGATTGTTCTACATTTGCTTGTCTGGCGACTGCTCTTTTCAACTTAACCTTTCTTCTTTAAACCTCTTTCGTTAACCCATCGGCTAGGTCCGTTTAGAGCGACGTCGAAACGATTGGCAGGACGTCGAAAACAGGTCGACGTCTTTATCAATTTAACGTGCGCAACTTCCAATTGAATCGACGTTTTAAGAACGACGTCAAATCGATGCGCATTTTCGACATAAATAGTGTTTAAATTTCTAAAACTCTCGACGGTCTTTTCGACGTTCCAGGGTCGATTGCACTGGAAAATGTCTTTTCCGGTCGATATCAAAGAGGTTCTATACTAGATAGAGAGGTAAGCGTTCCGGGGGTCATCTTTAGAAATTCATCGTCTCGCATGTTTTTGTGCCGACCACAAAGAAAACTGAGTCACCAACAATAGAAAGCAATTGCTGGCTCCGCTCTCTTCTCCCACATACTGTGGGTGCCGCTTGCATATACACCTAATTTTGAGTGATACAAAATTGATGTATGTGTAGAGGTGGCCAGGTGTAATATTTGTGCACCTGGATCATTGTGCTCAGAATCCTCTTTTTTTCCATAATGCAATGCGCGCTTAGGTGAAAAGAATGTATCATGTGAGGCGGTTTATTAAACAAGACGACGACGTGTCATTTCCATTCGTTTTTGTGGCCATGGGGAGGACAAATTTACCACCCAATAGGCACCCAACATCCAACAACTGATATGTTGCCGGATTGTTGTATCGAATTGACATTATGTGTGTATATAAGCACCCCAACTCTAATAATTATTTCCGTGCAATATTCAAAATTTCAGCGCCCAGCCCGGAGCGGACTGGTCTTGAATGGGCTTCACCCCCTTACTATATGCCTCCCGCCCGGGCTACTTCATTATTAGTTGTCAGCCATATGTCTTTGGTCTACTTTTTTTCCTATAATATCTTCAAAAGTTCATTCTTCATCTGGTCATCCACTTTGGTTTGGTATTGTTTTGTTTTGCAAGAGCACGAGGTTAGTTAGTTATCCTCCCTTGTGTAATACTCCAATATTAAGATACATGTATTTTATTATGAAATACAAAATATTGTTCTATAATATTCGTTCTCCTTTAACTTCCCACGTGCATGGTGCTAAAAATAAGCTCAGAAAAAAACGCTACGGTTTTTTTACTATTTTCAATAAGACGCCCTGTCTACATAAAGTAATAGTAAACAGTTGAACTTGTTCGAATCGTCCGCCAATCATGATGTCCCGCTGCTTTATCCCGACCGGCGACTAAAATTTAGGTTAGAGTATGATCAACCTAATTCTTTTACATGATTGAATATATTATTTTCTGGTTTTAATTTCCTCCTTTGCATGGAATTCCCTTCAAAATGGAAACGATGTTAAAATCTAGAATTTATTACACAAATAATAACATGATTAGATACTTTTATTAATTTTTATCATTTAAATTATCGTGGGACCGGAAACTCGATGATTTTCTTGGTGTCGGGTGGAAAATAATTCCAGCTTACTAGGGCTGCCAGTGCAAAAGAGTAATAGCTCAGTTGGCCTTCATTTAGGAACTCAAAAATTGTAACAATAACTCCATTCTTTGCGATCACCGCAAAAAAGGGATGTTCGCGGTATTTTTTCTTGTTAGATCGTATAGGCAATTTCCCCTAAAATAAAAACAAAGCAGGGTCCGCCCATGCTTTTTTAAAATTGCCACAAAAGGGCATTAAGGAGACTTAAGGATTACACCCTCTAAATTTCCTAGGCTTTACAAGTTAATCGTAGGATGTGTTAGGGACTAATCTATGTTAGGATTTAAAATTAAATCATATTAAGATTTGAATTCATAATCTATTAGGATAATCAATTACCGTAGGCCAATGGATTTAATTTTAAATCTATTCGAAAGTATTTTTGATCGGGTCCTAAGTACAATCCTAAATGATTTATTTTACATCCCTGAAATTTAGAGTGCCCCTGGGAGTGCCACCTATTCAATATGTAACACCTTGCATCGAAATCGCCGGTCCAGCCATGGCAAGTGCTAAGATACCAGAAATTCAAAACTTTAAAAACCGAATTGAAGAAAATAATTAGTTTCTAATTTGCATAATCTCATAACTTTCACCTTCTGAACCACATGGCAAGATATTGTTATTGCATGTAATATTGTATTATGAAGTAAACGAGCTGATGAAATCTTCGGACAACGGGCTGCTACGATCTTGGTTAGGCATGCATGGTAATATAGTGGTCATCTGTACATTTTTATAAAAAACCACTGTACTCCTCACCAAAATGCAAGTCTAGAGTCGCATTAAAGTTATGTTATTTTTTGTCTGTTTGTTAGCCATCATTCTCACATCTTACATTAAAAGTATAAATTCATACACGTATTGTAGTTATTTGATGAGTCACGTATTCAAACTCATACGTAACAACTGCACAAGAGCGGAAGATATCTTTTTACCAGAATTCAGTGAACCTGAAACGAACAACAAATAAGTTTGATTATATTTATGCTACTCAGCTGTTGTCATGGTATTGAATAGTGATTGTATGATTGTTCCAATGAAACAGAACTTGGAACTTCAAGAAACTGCACACTGTGTAATAAAATCCATTTTCTATCAGTCTACCATTGCTCGAGTCGCTAACTTTGACTCTGTACTTTATATTCGGTTGTTTCCTTTTCTATAGATGCTACCACAACCTGATAGTTGATAGCCTGGGTGCTAGCAGACATTTGTAACACATCTCAAGTACAACTGTTTGAGTGATTAAGTATGTTGACAGCCTGATAGGGACCCCTGAAAAGTGATTCTTATAAGCGTTGCAAATGGTGCCTTAAGGAGAGTGGCCCAAGACAAAGTTTGTACAGGGGTCAAATTTTTAAACTGATCCAATCATATTGAAAAGTATACCACATTATGTGTTCTAACCATAAGGATTCAGAAAAGGTATAGTTTGTAATATCTACAGCCTAAAGTTTCAGAGTTATAGGCTAAAAACAGCAAAAATCAATAAAAAGGGTCAATTTCAGTTGTACAGGGGTCAAATTTTAATTAAAGTAGCTCCAATTTCGATACAAAATGGTGCAAATTGCTGGTGGAGCTCATTATGATTAAAATAAGGAATAGTTTTGAGTGTCTCAAATTCTTAGTTACTAAAGTAGGGGGAAACAAGGTCGAGCCCCATTGAATGCAATGGACGCTGACCTTCTGTTCCCCCTACATCATCATTTAAAAATTTGACCCCTGTACAAACTTTGTCTTGGCCCCCTCTCCTTAAGCAGTTAAGGCACCATTTGTAGTTTTAAAGGCTGATTCAGAGATTTTTGAAATATATTTTTTTGTGTATTTATTAAAAATAGTCAACTTGAACTAAAGATAGTCACCTAAAATGCCAAATTCCAAGTTTGAGATGAATCGGATTTTTCGTTTCCATGTAGTAAACATTTATGTGTAGTATAGAGTGCCATAGGATACTGTGTATAACAAAAAATCCGGATCCGGAAATTTATAACAAAGTTATGATTTTCAATATAAAGGACTTCGATTTGAGCTTAGCTATTTCACACAGTGATTAGTATATGGACAAGCATTATGTATATGCAAAAAAAAACACAATTTGTTTGAAAATTGAGGGCGCCCTCCTCAGGAAATCTCTGAGTCAGCCTTTAAGAATCACGTTTCAGAGGTCCCTGTCAGGCTGTCAACATATTTAAACACTCAAACCTTTTGTACTTGAGATGTGTTACAAATGTCTGCTAGCTTCCGGGTTATGACAGTTGTGTTACCATCACCCTGATGTCCTTTTTTTTGCAAAGAAATGATTCGGTCTTTCTCTCAAATTAAGAAATATGAAGATCTGCCAGTGGCGTAGCGTGAGCCATCTGATGGGGGTTGGGGGCTTCTGATTAGACTGTTAAGTCACGACTTAATTTTTTGTTAATTTTTTTAAGTGGATGTAAAGCTGTTTTGCAGCAAAACAAACCCATTTGCAGAAACCACCTTTGCAAAGACATATTATTCTCGGTGTTATTACTACCTTATGCATCTTAAAAATGAATATATCGCATTTTTTACTCGTAATTATAAATGTTTATAATTAACAATTTGTCAAAACATCCTTTTTTGATGCAAAATTCAAATTAACACATGACCGGTTTCTTTATTCATCAGATGTATTATGATACAAATTGGAATTATTAGAGTAAAAATCATCTATCGTGTATATGCAAGATGAGTGTTGAACTGGTTAAGAGCGAACTGCTATGTACTAAGTTGAGTTACAGCAAATAATAGTTCCTTGATGCTGCGAAGGAAAAAATATAAGGTTTACTTGTTAGTAGTCTGACCAATACATTGTTCATTACATCCTTTGCAATTTCTGCATATGACATACAAGACATTTTTAACGGTACAATCCATGCAATGCTTTACTTAAAATGTTTTACTTGGCCTTTGAACTAGCTTGAACATAATATAATTGCAAGTGCCACATCTTTTATTATTGATTTATCAGATGGGCTTTTGTTGTAAGCTTCTTTAAGTTTGGCGCTTGCCTTCTACTCATGATAATTTTGGTACTTTTCATGACATTATTAATTATTCTGTCACTTCCATTTAAATCAGGTAATGTTTGAGTTATTACCTTTGACAATTGCACGATATTTGGGTTAAAAGTGTGGACAAAGGTGAATATATTAGCATCAGAAGTTTTAGCTTTTGGTTTTCTGAGATCCTCTATATTTAACATGGCCGCTTTATCAATACCATATCGGATGATGCTTGGTGGGTAATTAGGCTTTAAGAGCGTAGAAAATATTTTTTTAAATCACGTTGTTTAGTTGAAGACACAATAGTGCAAATTCTAGCTAAGTCAAATCAACCATTTTACTCCGTATGGCGTGGATGACAAGGATTAAAATACAGATACTGATGCGTATCAGATGGTTTGAAGTATATAGGCCTATATAAGTATTAATTTGTTGCCCTTCTTTTGGAATTATGATGCCAAGGAAGGGAACTTCAATTTCACTGTAATTGAATGTTGAGCTTATATTCTTATTAAGGTTAAGGCTTGTATAATAAAATGTCTGTTAATTTTTCAATCTGTCCAAAATGTTTCGGCCATAGAATGAAACAGTCATCGAGGTACCTCCCCCAGTGGGCAAAAAAATAGTTACCAATATCTTCACCAAAAGAATGACCAATTCGCTCATACAGAATGTTTTTAAAAATGCCATAAATAAGGTAGCGTAGTTTGGTGCAAACTTGGTCCCAGTTGCAGTCCCCTGACATTGCCTGTAATTTTTGCCATCAAATTGGAAGGGGTGTTATTTTCCAAAATGAGTTTGACTACATCAATAATAAATTGAGGATTGAACCTTTTGGAATACATTCAGGATGTTTTTCAATCCAATATTTGATGGCCTTTAAGCCTTCTTCATGTGGGATATTAGTATAAAGCTTTTGACGTTATATGTGACAAGAAAAGTATTGCCCATAACATTCGTTGGTAATTTGTTCAGAAATTCAAAGTCATCAGTGGTTCCAACTCAGAAAGGAAAGGGAAGAAACTTATTGGAAGGCGGTGCGCTCATAGGGACTAGCAGCATTATATCCTGAATGGGTTAGATTCCTGATCAACCCCTACCACGCAAATTCAAGAAACCGGGCATGTACAAGAGTGAAGAGGAGAAGCAAGAAATTCGTCGACGCAGGGTTCTTAAAGGAAATGAACATGGAAGCAGAAGTTCTCTTTCTGCTAGCGGAGAAGTTCAATTCCACTATTCTCAAGATCAATGAGCGGATGCATCCGTTATCCAGGAAGCAACACTTGAAAAACTGAAATAAGAGTGGGTATAGGAAGCAGAAATCAACTCGAGAAAGTCGCAAAATACCTGGAATAAGAAGAGGAACTGGTTGGTGAAAAATACTAAACCGATCAAAGATCCTGAAGGTAAAGACGGGCAACACCATCAAAGGAAGGCTTCAAGACCAACACCACAGCAAGCGCGGCCACCCAATAACATACATGAAGTTAACAATGTAAGTAATGACACAGAAAACTCTACGAACAGATCAAACCTTCAAGTTATGCGGAAGCTGTAAAGAAGGGTCTGACATAGAAACCAAAAGAAGATGACCACTGGAGAGAGGTAAGGAGCCGATTTTTTTCGGAGGAAGCATCACAAGCCGATACTGAAAAGAATGACGAACAATAATGTAAACGTAGTTAATTAATCAAACAGATTTATTATTGAGTATAAAGTACTCACCCACTCCGTATATAGTAATAATCAAGACCTCAAAAAAGATGTCAAATCATTCAGCCGTAAGCTTAGATTGCGAGAGTTTTATCATGATGATTTTGAAAGTGATGATGAGGATGATGAGAAAACGAAAAATGGTATAGGAATGAAGTTTGGCACATATGTTAAGAAGACCAAGCTCTAGAAAACCATGTCTTTCGATTTTTGAATTTCCCCTTTGTTTTTAAGCTATTCAATAAAAAGTGCTTATTGGCTGGCTCCCGGTTGCCATGGCAACCAATTAAAAAATCCGAGAACATGGTTTCCTCTGGAATATCCCAGGGAACATTCTCCCCAAACCCCAATAATGTACGTCAAACGGTGTTTGAGTTACGTTTGTTCAAAAATTTAGCCAATCACAGGCCTAGCATGGTTACCATGGCAACAAAGGTGAAAATTAATACCGATTTTGAAAGTTCAGGTCAAGGCCTACATGACGATATACGGATATACGGATATACGGTATGTATAGGTTACATTTTAAGAAATATCTGAAATCGCTCCTCGAAATTTCCAGAAATAACGGGATAACCGCCCCCTTAATAATTACACGCCTCTTGACACTAATATATATAGACAATAAAGTCATGAATAAGATCAAAATTAAACTGTCTGAGCGAGAACGAGAAAGATTACCTCTAAAACTTTGATTACAAAACAAGTAATTTATGGTGATCCAAAAATCCATAAAAGCACTACCATCAACCGAAAAGCTCAAGAATCAGAATCATCGTTTCTCCATTGTGAAGCCCCTGAAGATTTACCTATTGGACCTATTAGCGCGGGACCAGTCTGTCCAACACATTTTCTGAGTAATTTAGGTGATTGTACTTTTAAGCCATTCATCCATCATGTTAAAAGTTATGTTCGTCATGAATGATCTTCTGAACAAATTACCAACGAATGTTATGGACGATACTCTTCTTGTCACGTATGACGTTAAAAGCTTATACTAATATCCCACATGAAGGTGGCTTAAAAGGTCCATCAGAATATTGGATTGAAAAACATCCTGAATGTATTCCAAAAGGTTCAATCCTCAATTTATTATTGATGCAGTCCAACTCCTTATGGAAAATAACACCCCTTCCAATTTAATGGCAAAAATTATAGGCATGTTCAGGGGACTGCAACTGGAACCAAGTTTGCACCGAGCTACGCGACCTTATTTATGGCATTTTTGGAAACATCTCTGTATGATCTGTATGAGCGAATTGGTCATTCTTTTGGTGAAGAAATTGATCCGCCTCTATGACTGCTTCATTCTCTGCCGAAACATTTTTGGACAGAGTGAAAAATTTAACAGCCATACAAAGCCTTGATAGAATAAAGCTTCTCATCCAATTACAATGAAATTGAAGTTCCCTTCCTTGACATCATGATTCCAAAAAAGGGCAACAAATCAATACTGCTATAGACTAAAACCAACTGATACGCATCAGGTATCTGTATTTTTTAATTCTTGTCATCCACGCCATACGAAGCAAAATGTTCCATTTAACTAAGAATTTGCACTATTGTGTCTTCAACTACGTGAATAAGGTTAAAAGAATTATTTTCTATGCTCTTAAAGCGTAATTACCCACCAAGCGTCATCCACTATGGTATGATTTTTTTTATAAAAGCGGACCATGTTAAATATAGAGACTCTCAGAAAACCAAAGGCTAAAACCTCTGATGCTAATATGCACACTTTAACCCAAATAACGTGCAATTGTCAAAGGTAATAAATAACCCAAAAACATACCTATTTAAATGAGAGTGGACAGAATTAATAATGTCTGAAAAATAACAAAATTATCATGAGTAGAATGCAAAGCGCCAAACTTTAAGAAGCTTCTAACAAAAGCCCATTGACAATAAAAAGAATCTGCTAAAGTATCAAAATGCAACAACAAAAGGTGTGGCACTTGCAATCATATCAAGTTCAAAGGTAAAAGCAAAACATGTAAAGTAAAGCATAACACGGACTCTATCTTTAAAAATGTCTTTTCTGTCATAATTGCAAAGGTGTACGAACAATATATTGAGCTCAACCTCTAACTGCTCTCCCAACATCTGGATTTCCAATATTTCCCTTTTACAAAATGCATAAACAGTCACCTTAATTAAAGAGAATTTTTTATCAACAAAATTAAGCCACGATTAAATTTGCTTAAAAAGTAAATCTTAAATTTTATCCTTCACAGTATCAAGAACTATTATTTCTGTAACTCATCTTAGACTTATTACATCTTCGCTCTTGACAAGGTGCAATACGATGTCCAGGGAAGTTGGACGTTGTAAGGGTAATGACTGCGTATTTTTATAGCGTTGTTGAAGTGCGCTTGTCCATAGCGCGCACATTTTAACACACATCTTGCATATGGCATATACTCGATAGATGATGTTTACTCTAATGGTCCGGTCATACTTCCCCTGATTGCAGCGCAATGAGTTGCATTGCCCGAATTGCAGTGTCTGCCCAATATGCTGCAATTCGTTAAATTCGTTTTAACTTGCATTGCAGTGGGTTGCATCAAGTTGTGGCAGAAAGTGGTCGATAGTCGGCACGCAGCAGCACTTGGTTCTTGGTTCTCGGTAATATATTCCCTAAACAGCTGCTACTTCAGCTAAACTGGGATGAAGGTGCAAATGACGTCAACAGCCAGAGACGCATTTATAAAGTTACCAAAATGATGCAAAGGTGAACAAAATAAAAGCCAAGGAAAAACAAGGTGCACTAGAAACATGAGAAACTGCAAATTTAAAGGGATATGTAGTCCATGAAGTGGCTGCATCTCCCTGATCACCGGGGCTGGCATTGCAAGCAATACTCTGGAGTACTGGAACAGACGGTATGATATGCAGGACTGCCACTGGTGGCAGTCTATTCCAAATTGACACTGTTCTTGGGTAGAATGCATATTTATATGCATTAATTGTAGAAATAACTGTGCTCACATATTTCAACGGATGATCCAACCAGCTTGACAAGTGTGTTGCCCTCTGGAAAAACAGTGGTGAGTAATGCTTACCAGACCATAGTGTATTCTATAAAACATGCAGGATTGTTGTATATATGAGACGCCTCGTATGTAATGAGGTCCAGTTTAATAAGTTGATTAATGAGAGGGGTGACATGGGTATGACGCTGGTAATCTGAGAAAAATCTAGCCGCATTTCTTTGAACCTGTTCCAATCTGTTTATTTCATTTGATGTGGACGGGTTCCATACTTCACTCGCGTACTCAATCTGGGGTCTCACGAGTGCTTGATAAGCTTTTTAGCAGAAATGTGCATTGCTTGCTTGAATTGCGGCATCTGCCCAGGATACTGTAATGCAGTACTGTAACAAAGTTAAATTCGTTTCAACTTGCATTGCAGTGGGTTGAATCAAGTTGCAGTAGAAATTGATCGATATATCGGCACTGCAGCAGCAATGCACTGCATTGCAGTAGAAGTATGAACGGACCTTAATAATTCCAATTTGTATCATAACGCGATCTGATGAATAGAGAAACCGGTTATGTCTTAAATTCCGTGGTGTCTATTTGAATTTTGTATTTCTATACAAAAACAAAATCAGAAACAATTTAAAATTTTATATTCCATCTCAAGAATGTTTGTAATGACGTTTGGAACCTTTTAAAGTTTGTGAAAAACATACAGTTGAAAGGTCCGATCATACTTCCATAGCAATGCAGTGCAGTACTACTTCAGTACTGATATATCGATCACTTTCTACTGCAACTTGATGCAACCCACTGCAATGCAAGTTTAAACGAATTGAACTTTGTTGCAGTACTGCAATTGCAGCATTATGGGCAGAGACTGCTATATGCTACTCGGGCAATGTAACTCACTACACTGCAGTGCAGTGGAAGTCTGAACGGACCTTAAAGGTTCGTTCATACCTCGCTGCACTGTGCAGTGCAGTGCCGATAAATCGATCACTTGCTGCAGCAACTCAACGCAACCTGCTGCAGCTGCAGTTAAAATAAATTTAACTCGGTTGCAGTACTGCAGTGCAGTATACTGGACAGAGACCGTAATTCGGCACTGCAACTTACCCGCACACGCACATTGGAGCGTAGTAGAAACGAAATTAAGAGGTAGAGGACGGTAACGTGTCAAAGTTTCGCAGAAAGACACTCTTTCTGGTTCAAACATTCTCAAGGCTTTCTACTTCACTGGACGTGATTCTACAATATCAATCATTCAATCGTTTTCTATATTTAAGTATAAAAAAAAAATACAAAGCACTGAAAATTATTCAGTTTCATAAATTCAGACAAAATATTTGTTTGTGGATTTGTTTTCTGAAACTAAAAAAAAAAAAATTGAACAAAGTCATGTGTAAGGTCAGAGGGCGCCTAATAAGGCCAGCATAATTTCCGACTTTTCCCTTCCCTTCGACCCATTGTTTTCCATCATGACATTTCTAAAACACGGCATTCAAATTGCTCATAAAGTTAAAATTCCCAGTAGTTCAAAGATATTTCACGGAAGATTTCATTGTATGATATTCGCAATACACTGAATAAAACAAATATTTAGGTCGGGAGGTCATAGAGGTCGCCAAAATCAAAATATGGCTGCCCCATTCAGGTGGCAAATTGGTCAGTTCTAGCGACTATTTTGTTCTTCTTTTGCTAAAATCACTAAAGTTACATTATTGTAGTGACATCACAAGATATGAAATCCACTTCTGAATGAGGGTGAAAAGTACGTACTATAGGAAAACGCCATTTTTCAAGTGCAATTGTGCACAAATCTCTAAAGTTAGGAAACTTGGGGGCGCTCTTAAAAAATGTGCAAAGTGTGCTGTTATTGCTTTAATTCAAAAAGAGAGTCAAATGTAAATAATATGTAATAATAATAATGTATGTACTTGACAAAGAGTTTTACTCGAAAACGTCGTACAATGACTACAAGTCAATTCAGCACTGCTGCCATCCTATTTCATCATTATTATTATTTATTGTTTATATTATATTATTTAGTCGAATTAATTTTAATGTTATTATATATTATTCAATCAAATGTCGTGTGCGAATAATCCTTTGGTTATATCCCGGGTGTTCACTTTCCAGGTCATTGGCTACTTCTATCCAGCAGAGCGAATGGCGTCTAGTACCGAAATTTGCAGAACACTTCAGCGAGATCGACGAGCTAAGACTCAACCTCAGCCTAAACCAAACGATCAAACATTACCCAAAACGTTGAATATGCGGAGAGCTACCTATCATACGAATGATGGCACCCAGCATACAATGGAAGAAGGCGGCTCAAATCTGCTTGTTTGTAGTTCAAAGGATAGCGGACTTAGTAGCGCAATGTCATCCACACCAAGTGTGGCAGATAATCTGTCTTCAAATGTTAGTAACATTAAGGGAGAAAAAGATTCTTCTCTTACATTGTCAGAAAGGAATACGGCTGATGACCTTGAAGAACATACTATATCAGTTTCTAATGGTAGCATGGAGGAAGCTGTTATGACTGATAATAACGAAAACAAGCTGTCCATCGACAGGACAGACAGTACCGATAGTGGTGTTTTTCAGGACCCATCAGGAAAACTCACCGATTTGCATACCATTCATGAGTTGGAATATGAAGTCAATGAAACTGCAAGTGATGATATGATATCAGAACAAGAAATATACAAACAGAAGACAACGTTAGTGCATCGTTTTCAAACAAAACAACTCATCGAAGTCTTCGCGGTCTTTTGAACGCATTATTCGGGAGGTGCTTTCGTTCTAGAAAGCCAAGTACCCCTCAACTAGAGCATTGGAATTAGGAAATGACTTGAGACAATCTACTCATCATCCGCCTCAAGAAAAGGCAAAGCTTCGCCTAGGAAATCTCCTCTACATAGACCAGAATCTGGTTATGATTCGCTAAAGGTACAGAGTCCTCCTGCAGATATTGCTACGCCCACAATGTTTTCTGATACGAATAATTTGCAAATAGAAAGTGCAGAAGTGGCTGCGGTACTGGGAATCGTTCAAGCTCTGCAACGTTTTCAGAATGGTCAACGAATGTCTCCGGAAAGTCTTGCTGGAAAATCTGTTCAAACGGTAAACTTTGCAGCGAAATTCTTGACGGAGAAGGGAGGACGAATAAGTTTGCCAATGAGACATGTCAATTTGTACATACCCCCAGGTGCCATACCTCCTGGTGCTGTCCAGCTAGTATATGTTTATGTACTAGCACCAGATGAGAGTTCTTCCTTAAATGACGATGAAACATGGCTGACACCATCGGTGCACTGCGGACCATCTGGGCTGCATTTCAACAAGAATGTCTTTTTGACAATGCCTCACTGTGCTGCTGATGCACAACAGTGGGAATTCACTACACATCAGGTAAAGAAGAAAAATGGTGGCGCCTGGCGCAGGCTAGAAGACGACAAAGAAGTCATGGTGGTCAAACAGAAAGAGAAACTAACGATGTTAATGACACATTTCTGTGGCCATAAGGTTTCAGGCACGTCAGAGGCGCGAAACGATGATGTTTGCACACCAAGAAAATGAATGTTGCTGTGTACTTGGATAGAAATGCAGACGATGACGGGAAGATCAAGATTGACGTGTACATTTCAAATAGAGGAGAAGAGGTATGACTTTATGTGGCATTATTGTTAGATATGATAATTATTTTGTGATTTTTGAGTGTAACCTCAACGTGGCTCTATCGAAACTACTCAAGTAAACATGTAATATCGTCAACTCATATCAGGGGAAGGGCAGACACTTGCAATTCCCCTGGACTTGTGACTTACAGGACTGCATTTTACGATTTTCACGGCTCACTTCGCTCGCCAGCGAGAGGTCCAAATGTTCACCGTCGCCTCAAAATCTGAAGGGGCGGGGGAGATTGGTTGTACTGCTCGGGCCATCGGTGCCATGATCGAAAAGTACAGAGTTTCAAACAAAACGGATAATACTGAATATTACGCTCTTCACTCATACGACTGAGTAGGTATGCTTTTTTCCGACTGACCACTATCCCTCGAATGACAGACGAAAGGTGGGCTATGCTCTTCCACACACACTTGTGCATAACACTGGGGAGGATCCTCAGGTACGGGGATCACACCCTTGTCGCCAAGAGTCGTTTTAGTCCAGGCTACAGACCATGTGACCTTGTTATACCATATATATATAATTTTTTTCAACGGTTTCTAGATCAGTTTTTCCTGGTGAATCTGAATCCGATGGGTGCCAGACGGAAAACCATGAGCATTTTCGAAGAAACGCAAAAATTCAAAATGGCCTCCAAAACTCATATGTTAATTACTCAAAAGTTGTAATTTTTTTGGCCTGTCCAGTCAAAACACCCACTGTGACCAATTAAAATATAATTCATTAACCACCTAATTAAGAGATTCATTATGGCTGCCAATACAACAAAGCATCTGATATTTATCTATTTTTGACCGTATATAGAATGGTAACTTGGTATATATACCAATGCATTAGCAATCAATATATTAATTGAAACCATTATGAATAGCTTTGAACAATTTGATAATTAATCAAATCAATAAACCATTCAAGATGGCTCCAAAATGGCAAAATTCATTAGTACATATAGCCAAGAGTTACCATGTTTGTGTATATCATTAACTGATTCAGAGCAAAAAATATCATAACATAATCAAATTGATTGATATCTGCAAGATGACATCCTAGATAGGCGTCCAATATGGCTGCAAATGGCAATCAGTAAAGGTCAGTAATTCATTCACGCTGTAGGCTAAAAATATATATTTTGTAGTTTTTAGTTGGATTATCACTTCCAAGAATCCAAGTAAGGCTAACATAAGTGTCATTGAGTCGTTATTCATCAAATATCCCAATATGGATACCCGGTATGGATACCAAAAACAAAGAAACATAAATCTCTAAACTATTAGTGATCGGATTTTTCGCCGCTCAGTATTACCATTTCCAGCCATATTGGATACCCATCTTGGATGGTATCTTATATGTATCGATTCCTCTGATTATCTAATGATGTGTACATTGATCTGATTGACTTACAGGGATATACACAAACATTTCAGTACTAGGTTAGACACAGCTATCAATTATAGCCATCTTAGAGTATAGGAAGCCAGATTGGATCCTACAATGAAGGGATATATAATCACATTTAAAAAAAATATTTCTTATGGTTTTAATTAATTTCTTGACTGCCAAAACACGAGGATAGATACCAAATTACCAACCTGCAGTCAAAAGTAGATCACAATTTCCCCCTAACCGAAGGCTGGGGCCTGTCCGCTCCGTGATTTTTTTCAAAAGTGCATTTAAATGCAGTTAAGGGACGTTAGGGATATATACCACCCAAGTTTGGTAACATTTTTTATTTGTTAGTTATCGCTGTTTAAGTTTTCAGCCAATCAGAAGCCCTACGTGGGTACCATGGCAACAAGAACAATAGTTTACACATTTTTCAAAACTTCTCAATAAGGGCGTTAATGTGGCATATGACTTTTATCATGTCATCATCCGGGAACATTGAGTAAATTAATCTCAAAGTTCAGGTCTGAACTCCCTTAAATATATTAATGGTCATTCTCCATTCCAGGTACTATCACTGGAAAGAAGGATCCGACGCAACTTCTCAACTTCTTACCTCAATCCTAGTACAGAAAGTCTGCAGTTTATCAGTGATGATCGCTTCGGCGACCTGTGTTTCGCGCTGGATTTCCTTGAGAGTTCCCTCTCCAGAGGATGGACCGCCGTGGCAAACAAATTGGGCGATATAAGTCCTGATCTCGGGCACTGTGCCAAACGTCAAATGCATCGAAGCCCATCGGCCTAATCTTAGACTCTTTTTTTCCAGATCAGGTTGACGAACGCAAAGAGTAATGTGAACACTGGAATTCTTGAGCATAAGTCTTTGCTGAGATAGATTCGCATGACGCCAAACCGAATAGTGGACGAGGAAATAAAAGAAAGGGCATTAACATTATAAACAACTGTCCAACAGCTGCTGGTAGTCAATTCCAACAACAGGATCGGCCAGGTAAGGCAACATACCTGTCGTCATAAAGAATTCATAACTTCCATTCCACATTTTAAACATCCAAGACTTGGCTATTTCAATTTCAATTTATATCACCCTAGTTGTCAAATGGATAGCGCGCCTTCAAGCAACATCAGATATCTTAAAAAGAGTACGGTCTATGTATACTTCAATTTTAAATTTATATCAAGTCTAGTGTCAAATCATAGCGCGCCTTTAAAAGCAACATCAAATGTCCGGACAAAATAGAAAAGTTCAATTAAAGCGGAATCAAATCCATTCAAGTGGCATACAAAAGATAATTTATTGCCGTTTTACTGCAATTTTTGTTAATTTCTCTGAAAGCATGTATATTTCACCGGAAAAGACATTCTGTAAGTGATTTCGCGCAAAAATTGAGTGTCAAATCGTGAAAAACACCTCTTTTCGACGCTTAAGCTACTGGATGGGGGCGGGCTGGGGGGGGGAGTGTGTTGTTTTGGTGTGGGGGGGGGGGAGTGTTTCTTATATGTCCTATGCCTCCTGGCCTTTGTTCAAACAATAAAATAAGCAGAAGGACTTGCCAATTTTTCATCTAATTTTTCCTATTTATTGAATTCTTCTCCCTGCAAATCAGAAGATCTCCATTCTCTCTCCTCTGATTCACCAATGCCATACCACACAAGCGAATGCATGATTTGGATTCCGTACTGCAGGAACCGCGAGCGGAACCGATTTTATTGTAAATTATTGACCATTTTTAGTTTCAAAAGTATCCCTAGAGGTGCCTTCTCTCCTCCTGAGGCCAAAGCAAGCACAAACCATGATGAAAAGTGGGCGTCTTGTTGGTAGCTCCTTATGGATTTATAGATGTCCGCCGTCCTTGTGAAATTGTTCTACTTCGGCTCATATCTGTTTCAGAAAATTACTTCCAGTAATGTCGGATACAGATTTAATTCCAACTTTTTAAATGCATTGATACTCGGCAGTAGAAAGTGTCACCTGATTCAGATCATAAATTTTTAGTTTGGCAGGAAACTATGGCCAGAGAACGCAATAAAAAAAAAAAAGAACTTCCGTTTTAGAGGCTGTGCAAAACAACGTAGTTTGTAAAAGGTTACCTAAGATATCCGCAGGCTGGCGAATAAATACAAGCAACAGTTGTAAACACCTCTTTTGCCGAATTTATCATAATGTACCACTTAACAATTTCTACTCTTTTAGCGGAGAGATCTATGGTCCATGTTATGTCCTGACCGTAAAGTTGAGTATTATACAATTTTTTTGCTGAAAATTATAAATTAGGGTGTGTAGAATTATAATCTGCCGGGTGCCACCTTGTCACCCTTGGGCGTTTTGAGAAATCCAAGATGCGTCGCCCTAAATGACTTATATATTCAAAACCCTATATTATCAAACTATGGAGTTAATAAAATAAACTATAGGACCCCCCAATGAACAAGTGCAGCACTTGTAACATGAGTCATACTTCCAAAAGTCAAAATAGGTAGCCAAATCTAATACATTTTAAAAAATATGCCTATAACAGCAAATACCTGCGATAAAAAATAAACATGAAGAATAACTTAGATTATGTTTTTAGACAAATAATGTGTTTCTGATTTTTTAAGTTGTAACATTCTGTTGTAACAATGGCAGCCAAAAACGTGAATATTCTTTTTAAAATACTTGACACAATATCGAAATATTACCTTCAAGTATAAACATTGTGGCCTATGAAGAATTGAATTGTACCAGATGTTGGTGTCTCTTGATTCTCATAAGTCAATTTATCGCCTATTTAGTCCCAGTATCAATACAATTTTCCAATTAATAAATTGAGTGCAATCTATGTAAAAAAATGTAATTCCTATGGTCTTTTGACAAATGTGGGCTAAATTGTTTTATTTCGATTTAGGCGCATTTAAAACAAATTGAAATGTATCTGGTACATTGGGTTAGGATCAAAGGTACATTTTCTAATGTCCTAGACATCAGGAATTCGATTTGAAGGCTGTATATTTACAAGTTTGGTTCAAGTATTTTTTGAAGATGTTCACGTTTTTGGCTGCCATATTGATTGAGTCATGTTTACAACTTCAAAAGTAGTCAGCATATCAGTTCATTGTGTCTAACAACATAACATAAGTCCTTCATGTCTATTTTTATCGCAGGTATTTGCTGGTTATAGGGCATATATTTTCAAAATTATGGATTTGGCTTCCATTTTGAATTTGAAGTATGACTTAACGTTCAAGTGACTGTGCCTACCCTGGTGCATTGGGACTCCTATATAGATCTATACTCTATAGTTTGATACTTGTGTTGAATAGGTAATTATCATGTATGGCGAAGTCATCTTGGATTTCTCAAACGCCCAAGGATGCCCAGGTGGCACCCGGCGAACCCTAATCTTCATTTTCAGCAAACAAATAGTATATAATACTCAATGTACGGTCCCCATGAACGTCTCTCTATTTCACCTTAATCGTGATTGCAGTGTATACATAGTCGCTATGCGAAATGATGAGAAGTCTCGAGAAGTGTTGCAATGTTGGAACAAATGCAAGGGAATAGTGGCAGAGGTAGACATAGACTAAGATGGAAGGATGACTGATTCAGTTCTGTCAGATCCTTGCACACAGTTGCTTAGAATCGCATTTCTTGGGATAGTCATTCACGAGGGTACGGGTACTCAGTTATGAGTAAAGCGACGACGACAATCATGATTTACATATTTTATCTTAGAACATAGGATTTTACAATATCTTATTATATATTTCGCCGTAGGAAATAGACTTTGATGATGTCTGGTCGCTGTGTCACAAAACGGATTCAAGTGCAGTCACGTTTGACATTATAGCCGATAAAGATGTGGTAACCACACCAGATGAGTTTGAAGCAACTATTCACGTTTTTCAAGAAAACCATCTATCCCAAGGAGTGACATTCGATGTCGGCAAGCCTGACATCCAGGTATGCACTTTATTATCTTTTTATTACTACTTGTGAACTTTCAGGACTGTCGTCGTTTAGACAACAAATCATTTTACTGAAACTTAAGAATGTAACGATTCACATGCAATTATAATTGATTTGATAAGACTCTTGGTTAGATTCTTCATTAAAAAGAACATAATTCTTGTAAACAGTAGGAACAAGTCGTAAAGTAATACATCTATTGCTTATTTCAGGAAATGACTGGTGGAGAAGATCAACAATACAACAAACCAGCAGAGAGCGAACTAATTCAAGTCAGTGTGTGCGATATTCAAGATAAGCGCCTTCGCCAACCCTTTATCTCAGTTGAATCGGAACAAGCGTGGAGAGATCTTTTCAAGTTAACAAACGTTTGTGATCCCAATGTCTTGAAAAGTTTAAATGAACATACGCACTGTCCACCAGCATCAGCTTTGGACCTGTTCTTTGCTGTGCATGATACAAACCAAGAGGCTTTGAACGCTCTGCAGCAATACGAGCGTCAAAGTAGCGACAACTCCAAGAACCCCGGTAAAGCTGAAGCAACCAACAGTTCTACGGAAATCGTAGTCCCAACTGGCATCAGTTTCAAGAGTGCAGTATTCAGTAAGGTAACGTGGGTAAAAGATAAAGGTAAAGCGTTGTTACGACGAAAAGGTCCGCAGAACCGACACAAGATGTCCGAAGGAGATCCAGGAGTTATCTTGGGCGAGAAGGAAGCAGTTAGGCGTTTCGAGAAAACTAATACAAGTATTCCGTTTCAAGAAGAATTAGGAATAACAAATAAAAGCTTCCAGGAGAGTGGGATTGACAACCCTGCTTTTTACTCACACGACCTAGTCCCGGCTAAAGTTACTCCAGCAGAACCATCTATTTCCGAAAATGTTATTCCATCATCTAGAACTCCTCAGAGTGAAGAACAAAATCTTGATTAAACTTATCATCAACCAATACTTGCAGGGTGCTGTCAATGGCGAAGTCACTTCAGTACTAGAAAGGGTCATGATTGTGTTGACGTCTTACCAGTGGATGGAAAAATTGTTTCAAAGTCAACAAGACAGGAAGCACAAGTGATTTATTCGGACGTGAGGATGGTGGTAAAACGTTGACAATTGGACAAAAAAGATGGTTGGTCGAATGGTTAGCTTAAAATTCGCCATTGGCGAGCAGAAATCGACCAAAACGTAACGATTCCGCTTAAGTCACGAAAGTGGCTTTGGAAAGTTGATAGAAATAGTAATGTACGTCATATCCGTGTTTCGACAAGTATTTGATTAATTGCTGACACTGAGCAACCACAAACCGGATGGAACTAATTTCACCATGAGTCAAGTAGCGGAATTGGAACATGCGACAGGAATAGGAAATTTGTTAAAAATTAACGAATAGGAACACGTGACTGATAATTAGGCGTATGACTTATTGAGGTATAAAGGTGCAACGAGTCTGTCAAGTTGGGAGCGCTATCTGTCTGATATATAATTAGTAGGCCAATTGGAATCAAGTATATTTGAAGGAAACACCAAGAAACACCAATTAAATAGTTTTCAATGCAAAAACCACGTCAAGGTTTTGCATATGCAGGGCATTGGGCTGTCGAACATCTAATACATGATGGGGTTAAATGGTAGTTAGAAGAAAATGCATTTATGATAAGGATAAGGATAGCCGATGGGCAGTCGAAAGGTTTAATCGCACGGCGGACTATGGGTCAGTGCCGGCAGCCCGAGAGCCGAGAGGCGCGAGGGCTGCCTGCACTGACCCATACGTGTTCAAGTCGATGTATCCTCGAAGCACTGTGGCAAGTGGGTTCTTATCCGTCGATACTTTGAGAAAAATAATATCGAAATCATTACATTAACATTAATAATCACGTAATTTATCTAATTTGATGGTTGGTGGTATTTTCAAAGTTAAATTAAAAAAACACTTCTGGCACTCCATCAATGTCAAAGTTATTATACTCTATAATAGTGCAAAAAAGACCTTGAAGCAATTCATGTTAGTGATTAGTTTGTTTTGAAAATGATTGGAAGTGCGAGAAAGATGAGACTTTCTAAGACTCTAGAGTGGCTAATCTTTCTCGCCACCGCCCTGACAGTTTAAAAACAAACCCATAGTGATGAAAAGTGTCAATGAAATTGAAGAAAGATAGAATTATTTTCGCACTGCCTTACTTTTTCAAAGACAAACCCTCAGTGACGATTTGCATATAAATGCATACGAGATTTTATTTACCAATTTCAACGCCCACGGATTAGGATTGTTAAAGACCAACGCAGACATGATGCCACAAAAAACGGATGTTTCTGCATGAAAGAGTTTATTTGCGGAATGTGGGTTTTTGAAGTTACTGTTCCTCAGGGCCCCTACTTGATAGAGCAACATGATAGCAGCTAACTTTCTGAAACGGCTTTCGAATGTGACAAATTATAACATAAGGATTGATATTTAAGATCAATATTTACTGTTCAAACGTATCGTCCTTCTAGAGTACAAAAAGCTGGTCTCGGTGTTAATTAAGATGTACACGTTCCTGAAAGAAAAACAGTCACAAAATCACATTATTGATGTCTGCGCTGTGAATTCAACTAATACTTTTATACGAGAAACCAATATTTTTTTTCAACACAATATTTAAGTAAGGTCTGACACATAGATTGTAGATCTAAGTTCTTAGAGGGGGTTAGATACGATTCAGACATGTACTTGACTATTGAGAAGTCGATTATGAAGTGATTGATGGATTGCAAGTTTCTACTGGAAGTTGTGACTTTGGTGACCCGCGTGCATTATTGATGACCCGTGCCTTATTGACTAGTGCATCGTGAAAAATAATGCACGCTGAAACAATAGATAATCTAACCCGAGAAGTGTGGTTACGCATGTGAGTTTGGTTGAAAAAAGTAAAGGGAAGTGCGAAAAAAAAGTCTAATCTTTTTTCAATTTCATTTCGGCACTTTAATTACAATGCATGGGTTGTTTGAAACTACAGTGAGGGTGTTGTTTTGCGAGAAAGATTAGCCACTGTAAGAGTATTAGAGAGTTGATCACCTTAGGGTATGATCTTCTCGCACTTCAAAACAAACCAATTTAAATCAAACACTGAATTGCGTCAAGCAGTGGGTAACCATTTTTTTTGACGGGGGAAAAGGAGGGTGGCACTATAATATTTTTTTGGGGGGGGGCAAACATATATCAAAGTTTGTTAGTATAGTATCGACCTTTGTTGTTTCCACTGTAAACTGGCGCGTGTGCAGGGAAGAAAATCGCTATTAGCGCGGGGGGGGGGGGGGTCAGGGGGCAAGATATCCACATAAGGGGGAAGTTTCCCCTTCCCCCTAGGTTTCCACCATGCACCAATGGCGTCAAGGTATTTAGTAAGAACCTCGTTTGTAATGCATGTCAGGCTAATCGCACTGGGACGTTACGGCGTCCGCGACTGCCGGGCAGACAGATACGGTCAAGTGCGATATCCTGATGAATGCACGGGGCTTAGGCCTTATCCTTATCATAATCGGGGGGGGTGTCACTTTGTTTGTGAGTATGGTATGTGACGCCCGGATTCAAAAATGGAGGCTCGGGAGCTGCGTTTTTCTAAAATTTCAGAAACTAAGCCGCGACTTACTCCAACATTTTTCCAAAAGGGGGGCTTTTTTTTTTTTTGTTTTTACCCCAAAATTTGAGAGTTTCGAAGAAAGTTGCTGAAAATGGTTTTGGATATGAAAAATTAGGGTTATCTGGAACGTGAAATGGTTTTGCCTAAAATGGGGGTCACCGGAAGTGAAAAAGATCCTGAAAATGGGGTCTTAGAGTGGCAATGCCATCCTTACAACAAGTTGCCGGACATCCTCATAGAAAGAGAACGTTGAAAAGCACGGCACAGCCACACATAATCTGGTATAGGGAAAATGAACGTAACTCGGAACTTTGTGATTGCATTAATCCCAACAGAAGCCTGTTCTGGATATAGTATCTTTATAGACTGTAAATTCCACTTGTATCTTTCTATAATACCAAAATCTTATAGTTTTGTGGAAAATCCATACTATTTTTTGGTTTGGTACCTGAAGCTTACAACTTACTTTTTACCTAATTTCCTACAAGGCCCTGCAGGTGGGCCTATTTACTAGACATTGGTATCTTCATTCACTAAATTATCTGCTTAGATAGTTGCATTCGACCCTTTGAACATTCGCAACCAAAATTCAAAAACATCATGAAAAACAACTTTCCCCATAGGTACCTTTGAATATCAGAAAAAGAAAATCTGCTAATAACCCAGCCGGTCCAGCTGTGATCACCTCGTGCTGGGGACGCACCATAACTTCAAGGGGGGGGGGGTTTGGAAGTTGGGTGAGGCAAGGGGTTTTGTCGTTGGCTTTTGGAGGCAAGTTTTTTTGTTTCTTCAAGTCATAGGGCGACTTTTTTTTTCGCCTACTGCGGACGTGTTTTTCGTAATAAGGAGCGGGTAAAGTTTTTTTTTTTTAAGGAAAGAGGGGAGAAAGTTTTTTTTTTTGCTCATATGTCTTTATGTGGGTGAAGTTTTTTTTTTTGAAAACTTCCACCCACCCCCCTCTTGAAGAACATGGGCATTCCTTTATGAATACAAGCACTGCAGGGTTGCCAAAAATTATTCGCCCAATTCGAGGGCAGTCCGCGCGAAAACAATCGCCAAATCGCCGCGCGAAACGTTACGAAAAAAAGTAAAAAGAGCTCAAATTGAATGAAGTTAGGGAGCATTAAACCATACTTTTGCGTTAATATATTTTGGCCCCGATCTATTCACTGAACAAAATTCAAAACATATAATTTCTCAAAATTGAGCACAGTGGGGATTCAATTGTCCGAGGACGGATTTATGCATTCTTGCCACGTAGATAGCGCGGGTTTGTTGTGCGTGTCGGGATTTAATTTCAATATAAACAAAGGCAGACCCATGCGTATATACAACATACAAGAACAACACGCTCAACATCAAGCAATATGATACTGTGATACATGAAGGTATTCTTTTATTATTATTACTTTATTAACATGGTAAAAAGCCACACACTTAAAACCCAGGAAAAGGTCTTCATGCAAAATTCAAGTAGAAGCAAGAGCATGGACCATTGCAGGGAAAAATATTGCACAATTACATAAAATACATAAAACGTCATAAGAGCAACATTACATTTTCATCCAGTGATATTGTCAGACCAACTCCTTTCACTGTTCAAAAGGGCGTATTGAAACCTAGCAAAGCAAGTTGGTAGTATGTCCATATGACCTTGCGTTCTTGAACGAAGCCGAGATGAACACCTTAAAATGGATGAATACGAACCAAGATTTTCTTGGTAACTAAACACGAGCGAGAAACACACTCAAAACACACGAGACGAGTATTAATACCTCTCTTGTTAAGGTCAGCGCACGAGACCCGTAAGAATTGTTTGTTTGAGATCATGAGCCTTGGGATGTTTAGGCTCAAATGGCACAGTAAGTTCTGCAATGATGGCTTTTTTGGAGAATTCATTATTAAAGAAATAAATCAGGACGTTGTGCAGTTGGGAGAATATCAGCTGGTATTGTATTTCCATCGAGGTCATGCCTTTGCTGTCCGCATAAACCATGACATCTCTGCTTTTGGGGGAGTCTTGCAACATGTGAACAATGTGACCAAGAATGGAGTATGTCTCCACGTATTATCTGCTCTGATTTAGACTGACAGAACACTTATTTAGGAAGTGGAGTAGACTTTCCTTATTTCTTGCCAAAGAAACACCTCGCCTACTCCGTTTACCCAAGATTTAAGATTGACATGGTAGGAAGTTTATGGAAGAGCGGACAGCAAACGACAGGACCCCACTAGAAGGTCATAAAATGGAGCGCATGTGAGATCTGATTCTTCAACGAATAAATTCGAGCATCTTTCCCTGTTGAATTAAGGGACGGATATGTTCCCAGTAATCAGCGCTCGCTTTTGTTGAAGGTATCCTGAATGGATTTCTTGACCTTGGTCCAACTTTTGTTTCAGATTGCGGAGTCTAATAGGGGATTCGTTAAAGGCAGAATCCCAAGTTTTAATACAGTTGCGAGACATTTTTGTGTCCACTGCGATTCGGTTTCGAATTTGACTGAAGCGCATTTTCTGGTGCGGTGTGTCAGCGAGGTCATTGTTCATGCCATAGAGAACAGTATGGCTCTCACATAGGACATCCGAATGCGCTCAGGTTTAAGCCATCCGGACTGAAAAGGATCGAAGGGGTAGGCCCTTTAGGTTTATTGGAGCCAAATTTAATTGAATTGGTGTGTGAATTTGATCAAGAGTCTGAAGCCGAGTGTCCGTAAGCTCATGAGTCAAAAGAAGGTACCTAATTGATGGAACAGGAGTATTGGTTTATATCTTCGACAATTTAAACCAGGGCGAAAAGTAATGACCTGTTGATGTTATCGGTCATGTAGTAAGTTTGGATTTTTAAACACTCTTCAAAAATGTCATGGTTGTATACCACAAAGTTACAAGACACCAAGGAATCTTCTCTCGGAGCATCATGAACAATTTTAAGTTTGGTGTACCCAAAGTTCAAATTCATGATCGTTGGCTTCCCACTACAAATCAGACAAATGTTATTTACATTTTATGGGCTTCAATGTCAAGTTCATAGACAGTAACTGAACCAGGCTCATTTATTAAACGTGATGGGTGTCTTTGTGTGTCTGTTATAAGCAAAAGTCATCAGCGAGAAAGGTGGGTCATATATTTTTGTACCATTTAAATCATAACCGTGAGTTCCATATCTTCAGATGGTGAATTATTGGATTGAAGACCCATTAAAAAGATGATAAGTGAGAGAGGGGGTCACCTTTGCGAACCACGCCTTTGTTAAAGCGAAAAGGTTCGGAAGACCACTCAGGACCCTCTGACTGTCCCATTAAGCGACCTGTAAAGCTGGTTGACATATTGCACAACAGGTGCTGGAACTCCATTTCTCTGAAGGGTGTAAATAATCAAAGGGTGCTCAACGGAGCCAAATGCGTCCGCAAGATCAAAGTATGTTATATGAGCAGTACGCTTTTTAGTTTTGGAATGAGCAATTATTTCTCTCATCACCATTGTGTGTTCCGCACAGCCGTTTATACCCCGAAGGAAAGCTTTCTGAGTCTCAGGATCAAGGAGTCTATTTGTGATCAAATAGGTTGTCATACGTTCCGATAAGATCTGATGGTATATCTTAGCCACACAAGAGGTTAAAGCGATCATCCGGAAATTTCCTGGTTTCGACGCATCGCCACTTTTGTGAATCAGAACGACTGAACTTGAAGCCCAATTTCTGGGGGGTTTCAAGACTCAAGATTCCTACTATAACAGAGTGCTAAGAAACAGGTGAGAGCTGGGTAATTTTTTAATGAAACCGTACATAATTCCGTCAGGACCGGGGCTGATGTCGCATTTTTCTTATTAACTATGGCCCGTATGTCCCTTTGGTCTAATTGGGGATAGATCAAAATTGGTCATTTGGTCCAGTTGCTTCAACATTGAGGTATGGAAACCAGTTCAAGTTAGATAAATCGATATGTTTTGGGATAGAATACTTTGCCGGGTAGTACAAGTCAGCTTCATGTTTTGTAAACGTTGGTTGTTCAGGTTTCTGGTCGAGTGTGCCATTACTACAATGACCTGCAAATTTCCAAAAGTTCTTGTAATACATTTTTTTCTTGATAAACCGTATCTCTATTGTTCTTTTTCTTGTTTGCGAGTTTCTTAAGGTAATTGTGGGTTTTAACCGCCTGTCTAAATTCCCTTCTGTCAGCATCAGTTCCATTTTTACCGAAAGCTTTTTTCCTAAGCGAATTTTTTAAACTCCGTGCTTTTTCCAATGACTTAGGTTGGTTCTCAATGTAAGTTTTGTTGTCATCTTCTAGGAAATCATCCTTACTGCTAAGAAAGTCTGACATGTATCTTGCAAACTCATCACCTGCCTCTTTAGGAGTTATCAAATTATTAGCTAAGCTAAAATGCAAAGGACCGAGAGTTATTTTTAGCTCTTGATTGTATTGAGACCAGGAAAGAAATTTCGCTTCCAGGATTTGCTCACTCTCTTTTATTTTTATTGTATCGCAACTGATGGACAGCCATTTGTCATCCGTCATACACGGCTGCACTCTGACCCTACGGACGGTGTTCTTAATACGTGGATCCTGGGTTTCCTACCGGAAATCATTTTTTACCGAAATTCCTATCCCACAATGCACCAACGACGTACGAGTAGATATGCATCACTCCATGCACGCTCGCGGTTTAGTGCGCCTCCTTTAAACTACGCGCACATTTTGTGGCGCAAAAATTACAAGGCGCACAGTTATGACAGAAAAATGACCGTATGACACAAAACACCATAGAATATATATGCGCTATTTATTTTATCTACACGTACATCGTTGGTGCATTGTGGGATAGGAATTTCGGTAAAAAATGATTTCCGGTAGGAAACCCGGGATCCACGTATTGATTTCTATGCTTGTTTGTAGCAAGAACATCATTGTGTGTAAGAACAACTTAAAACCTTTTCAAATCGTATTTATCTTTATTTTTTACAATGTCGTCTATTGAAAGTGAAAAAGAAGCCGCGAATTTGCTGTGGGCCTTTGCAGTTCGCTGGGCGAGTAGCCAAAGTCGTCCAGTTGGGCTACCAAATCGTGGATTTGGCAACATTGGTGATTGCACCGGCTTTGGGCGTGCGTATGTTTATGCAATACTTCCTTATCACTGGGGCTCACTGGCCCGCGGTAATTGGCTGAGAGAAATATGTAAATAGACTAGTGTGTGACATCATCCTAATTATAATTATGAAGAATTTTTTTTCAGACTTCAACCACACAACATAAATGACAGTCAGTGAAAAATTCACTGACCATCCAGGATTTGAACCTGGGACCTTCGGTTCATAGGCGGACTGACCATAGACCTGCTGTTGAATTTTCCACATGGGCCGCTTGGAATTGGGCCAATTTGGGCCGGTCGAGTAAAAAGAGGCCTAATTGGTCAACTATCTTTGCGTTGGCGAAAATTTTTTTCAATCGAGGCTCCCCCCTCCCCCTCATCAGAATTTGGAGGCGACGGTAAAAAAAATTGGGTTAACGGCCAGGTTGACTACCCAGTCCGCCTCTGCTTCGGTTTACTAGACCGATCTCTAACCAACCTATTTTTAGCACTATACCTGTCTGTTTATGTTTACGTGCAAACTAGACACTAAGTAGCCTAATGTGGAACCAGCAGTTTTCTTACACCGGGTATTCAAAAAGACGGGCAAGACACAAAGCGTCCATCATCCTTAGCGAGAAAAGGCGAACAATTGAACTATATCTGAAATTTATTACCCATCTTCATCGCTATACAGTTTCTTCGGTACGTCCATGTCCGTCCAATCGGGTGGTGCTTTCCAGCAGGGCTTAATATAGGTTTCCTGGACACGACGATCACTAGATAAATCTTGTCGTTTTGTTTATATTGCTTTCGTTTATTTTATTGATCCGTGTCATAGGCCATTTATTGACATATTATATTTTGTTGTTTGCTATTTAATTACAACGTTGCTTCAAGCTTTTTACTTTGTGCTACTTTAGATAGTTCCATCAAGTCTCAGTATCTCAAAAATGTGAATGTGGGATTTTTTAAACCTCTTGACATTGCTAAATTGTTGAGTATTAATTTGGTCGTATCCGCTCAAATCTACAGGGTTATAAAACCTTCAATAAATATTGCTTATTTTTTAGAAGGGTGGCCCTATGATGCATGATTCTATGACGATGCGAAACTCAATTCAATGCACGCGAGGATCAAGTAAATGACACAGCCCGAGAAAATAACTTGATAAATATTACACAGAAGCTCGGAGAAACTGGCGAGCACAGAATTAAATAAAGACGAAAAATACACGGTCTCGAACCCGGACCTCTCGCTATCTAGGCGTGAGAAATACCACTGGGCCACAGAGGGCTGTGTTCACGTGGACACCAGAGAAACGTGCGCTAATATATTTCAGTCTTTATTTCAGAGTTTCAAGCGGCCGTAATTATATTATATATTTTTTTAGAAGGGTGGGCCTATGATGCACCACGTGGAGAGAGGCAAGCGAGGTAAAGTGCCTTGCCCAAGTCCACAACACATTGGCCTCAGGGGACTCGAACCCAGGACCTTTGGGTCATGAGTCGGTTGTTGTATCCACTAGACAACATGTGCCCTCGCAAATATTGAAATTTAAAGGTGCAACGAGCGATTTCACATATCAGATGTCCCAAGAAAATCGAGAGCAGTGATTTTTGCAATGATGCAAAGCTTTCCATCAATAAGATCCCCATCTGAAAGTATTAAAATTGTAAAATATCTAATACGAAATTCAGCCTAACATTTTATTTTATATTATTGAAATATAAGCAAATAAAAATCACCTTTTGTTTTCACCTTTAAGACTTTTCTGTAGTGATCGAAATACAAGAAAACTGTTCGAGTGTCAAATCCATATCCAACTACTACATTATTACCATTATATAAAGCAATATTAGCACATTTTTTGAAGAGCGCCCCCAATTTTCAAAATTTGATATTTTTGCACAGTTACGTTGGTAATTGTCTAGAACCTCTACCTGCGAACGAAATGACGCTAAAAAAATGCGTATTTAATCACAAAATAAGTGATTTTGTAATTAGATTGGGATCCCCAGATTGGACTTAACGAACCTGGCAGAGCTGGAATACACGTTTTGGTCTGGTTCATGATGAATATTGCCCCTCGAGAAAATAACTCTACCTTGGCTTGCTGAACTATTACAACAACAATGGATTAGCGTAGACACGGTACATGTCCGCAATTTCCCGCTATTTTCACATTTGAATGCCTTTTCCCGCAGCCCGTTGTATTATTATCTGGGATCCCCGATAATAATTTATTCCTATAACAAAAATTCCTTCGTTTGTGACACATAGACATTTTCGAGCTTAACCATTCACAGTATAGTTTCCCTAGCCAGTTACCAATGCAATCGTGTAAAAAATCTCAAAATTTTTGAAAAATTTGGGGCGCTCTTCAAAAAATGTGCTAATATTGCTTTATTAACGATGTATCAAAAGTTCAGCGTCCATAAAAAGTCATCTTATTCTCTAAGTGTCTCTTTGTCAGGACGCTACTCATTTGACTTGTTTTGTAATCGACGGTCAAGTTCATATTGGAGTTATCCATCTCAATGGCTAAGTGACCTAAGGACGAGTTCATTTTATGACAGAAAAGAAGTACATTGTTGTAGCAACCGTTGCTATCTTATCGCAATTTTGAGTAAGTCATTACCTGCTAAACGCAGATGGTATCATTCACAACAGCAGAAACCCACAGTTACAGCTCGGCATCCAGGTATCTTTATAGTCTCCATTCGAAATCCGTATCAACTAAAAATGCGTGAAATTGTACACGTTCAAGCCGGACAGTGCGGGAACCAAATTGGCGCTAAGGTAAGCTTCATAATGAGATATTTTAATGAATAATGGTTAGATTCGGGAGCTGTTCTCCTGGACTTTCTTTGTGTACTTATAGCCTTACCTCTTTCGTATTCTGGTTTAGTAATATATTTTCCACTCTTAACCCCAAGCAAATTACATTGACTATGAGAATTCCCGGAATGTTACCTGCCTACATGTTTTACATAATAAATGAGAGAAAGGAGATGGTTGTACTTTGGCGATTGATCCCAGAGGACAAGGATAGACCAATTTAAAATAACAAATACATATCAAACAAAATCAAAACAACAAATGGAACTCTATAGGAAAAAATATATAAATCACGTCACAGAAATCGTCCTTCGATGCAATAGATTAAATGTACAAACGGCGAATCGTCGAATGCCACGAATCAACGGAATTGATGAGGTTATTTGATATTGACAAAAGGAATCTTTTAAATCTCTATGTGTATGATTTTTATTTATCTTTTCCTGGAAATGGCCAGAGCACACAAGTGTTGAAAAAAAAAACGTGCGCTTGGCCGGATTCGAACGGCAACCTCCATATTACTAGCACCGTCGGCGCTCTTGCCAATTAAGCTAATAGTCGGAGAGATATGGTCCAAGTTATGGCCTGACCGTAAAGTTGAGTATATATACATTTTTTTTTTGCTGAACGTGATAGATAAGGGTGTGTAGAATTAGAATCTGCCGGGTGCCACCTTGGCACCCTTGGGCGTTTTGAGAAATCCAAGATGGCGTCGCCATAAATGATAATTATCTATTCAACCCTATATTATCAAACTATGGAGTTAATAAATAAACTATAGGACCCAATGAACAAGTGCATGGCACTTGTAACATTGAGTCATACTTCAAATTCAAAATGGAAGCCAAATCTAATAATTTTAAAATATGCCCTATAACAGCAAATACCTGCGATTAAAATAAACATGAAGTACTTAGATTATTTTGTTAGATACAATAAATGTGTTTCTGATACTTTTAAAGTTGTAACATGACGCCAATCAAAATGGCAGCCAAAAACGTGAATATCTTCAAAATATACTTGACACAAATATCTAAATATTACCTTCAATTATAAATTATTGTGTTAATGAAACAATTAGAAATGTACCTATGATCATAACCAAGTGATACCAGGTAATCCCGATAAATAAAAATGGGTCAAATTCTTATAACTTGAACTTTATTTTATTTCTGCTATGGAGGTGTGGAATTATGTAGGGGGTCCCAGGGAACGAGAGGCTTGCGAGAGGTTACACCGTGGATCGGAACGCCCAGTGAATCATCCAACCGACGTATAAACCTAGGGTAAAGCTAATGTCACCCCGTATACTGGAACCATACACGAACAAGAATACTACGGAAACATTTTCCAGTCGGCAGACATTTTTTTAGTTAGACGGAACGTTAGTTGCTCTTAAAAAGTACTTACAAGGTTCCAGTATCCTCACGATGTGTTACATTTGTTATCACTAAAGTGCACGCATTTACCCAGTAGAGTCGGATATATCACAGCGGCTAATTAAGCCTAACAATAGTCATCCTATTGCTTAAGGGGATGGCCCGATTTAAAGTATCTTTTATCTTGATAGATGAGCCCCTTCATCCCAAAACCCCATCTGTAAAGTTGTCCCGATGATATTTCACATCCGTTTGATATGTGAGAGCTTACAAACGTGATTTTGTAAGCCCCACAAGTCGGTGTAAAATAATATTGGTCTACCAAAATGGGACCATTTTCGCTCATAACCTTCCAACCAAACATCATCTGCCTAGATTTCACAGGGTACCTGAGAACAATCGCATCTTTTCTTCGGATACCAAAATTTCTACCACTTCCGGTAAAATCCAGGGTTCTTGGGACGATGCCTATAGCGATCGGCCATGGCCCTTTAATGCAGTATAGCCGACTATGACGCCCTATTCTCTCACCCCTGATTAGTTAGAGAGACAAAACTGCCTACTTCTACAGCACATTGCACGCACATACACGCAAGGGTGTAGGTCCGCGAGGAAGAAAAGTCATGATTTACCCCAAAAGTGTGTGAGCCGAAGCGGAACATCAAACAATGTTGTTCTGGCTTATATACACCCACTTTACACCATTGCGCATATGCAAAAATTCACAATCGGCAATCTACCTGAAGGAGGATGCGTCAACTTTTTATAGGTGAGAAGTATCATGCGCTGAGGCCCGGGGGGGCCACTCAAACTAAATATGTTGTCATCACGAGCAGAAAAACGCGGGAAAGGGTTAGGGTTTTCACACCGCGGCGCGGACCGCACGACCGTGTGAAAAGGGTCACAAAACCAAGCCAAATGACCAAAAAGGGTATCATTTTTGCACTCATCATGTCAGCGTTTAGGGTAGCCAATGGCGGATCCGGCCCCTCCTTCCGAAAAAATATAAATGCGACAATAACTCTTACTTAGGTAGACAAAACTCCTCTGTAACTCATGATATTAGCAAATTTCCGCCTACGCGCGTTAAAGGACCCACAGAGACAGATCAGTGCAGGGAAGCGCGGCCTATCTTTGAGATGACGATTCCTTTGGCTGGTCTGATCATCACTAATTGTTCTACCTTTATACGAATAAATCGGACAGCATGTGCGTCAACTCCATTGAATTTAAAGCGGAGTCGTTTATAGGAAAAGTGATACTTCTCGAAACAAACAAAGATAGACCATTGTAAATTGCGCTATGGATTTCCCCTGTACAGAACATGATAAAAAACTTCACCGCGAAGACGGTCCGCTCGTATCCGGCTGGCGGGCCGTAAGTTTTTTTTTTTTCATGCTACCGAGAAATGAACATGAAAATGACATATTAATTTAATAAAAATGTTGGTTAATTCTAGGTTATACTTTCTTAAAATAATTTTGAAAATACTCCAGAGTTATTTTGGGTGCGTAAACGCGGATTCGGCAATTTTTTGCCGATTTATGTGGTGGGCTGCAAATGTGGAAATCTGTGTCGAAAGTGGATGTCTTTAGCCTCTTATAAAGGTCCCTATCTGTTATTGAGTATGTCATGTTATGTGTAAATAAACCGTCGGAGAGCTTTATTGTGTATCCTTTTTTTAAAACCATAGATAATGCAACCATCATTACGTGTGTTTCAAAGAAAACTTACGTGAAACGGCATCTGAAAATGGGTTCACACGAGTATTCCAAACATTTCATAAACAAGCCTGCCAAATCGCACGAATACCAACATGCCATCAAATTTCAGCTAAATTTGGATCGGGTTCGAAATTGGAAGAAAAAGAATATGGCTTGGACATAAAATAGAGCCTCTGGAACCATTGAAAAATTGACCTTAAGGGAAGCGGGGGCACAGAACGAAAAAGAGGGCCTGTGAGCGGGTCATATAGGCGGCACATACCCTGACACAACCCAATGGTGAAGAACCCTCCCCCCATAACACCACATTGCATATCATTAGAAACATAAAAGGCATTTACACCAAGGTGGCAATTTAACACCGTGGGTATTAGTGGTATTATTTAAAAGACGTGAGCAAATTGACATTAATAATTGAAACGCACACAGAATAAAGCTCCTGGGGATCAAGCGGGGCCTAGCACCGCTTCCGAGTCGGCGGGCCTAGTGGACAGTTGCCGTCTGGCGGTTAGTCTATGTTCCCCTTGGGGTCTATCTAGACCATGTTTCTAGCCTGGCTTGATACTGGTCTTTGGGTCTTTAGCCCCTGGCTTCTTCGGG